>PVIJ01000513.1:209289-281522 GCA_004024925.1 Scalopus aquaticus | reverse complement strand
AGCACTGTTTACAATAGCGAAGGTATGGAAACAACCCAAATGCCCAAAAATAGATGACTGGATCAAGAAGATGTGGTACATATACACAATGGAATACTATTCAGCATTCAAAAAAGACAAACACATGCAATTCGCAGCAACATGGATGGACCTAGAGGGGATCATGATCAGTGAAATAAGCCAGAAAGAAAGAGAAAAACATCGAATGGTTTCACTTATAACAGGACTATAGGGGAGCCAAATAAGAAAGCGACATTCAGCAGGGAAGGAGGGGAGGGAGAAGGCTCAAGAAGGGGGAAGAGGGGAGCACGGAGGACTATGGTGATGGCTCCACGGGTGAACAGGTGGTGGGTAACATATGGGGAACACACAATAATGTAAAAGATACGAATAACAAAAATAAATATCTATTTAAAAAAAATCGAGACTGAGCCCAAGATTATCTAAACATTAGCAGAACCAAGCAATGCTTTAAATGCAGCAATTGTACAGTTGTTCCCAATGAGATAAAGGAAAAATATGCCTATAATGAGCCAAAGGAAAGGACATATCAGTAGAGCAATTAAGAATGTGTATTTTAAAAGTAAAAAAAAAAGTGAAATTCTGGAACTGATATATGTATATAGCCACATATATATCCATATATATATCCATATATATATCCATATATATATATATATATATATATATATAGAGAGAGAGAGAGAGAGAGAGAGAGAGAGAGAGAATTGATGCAAAATTTCTAGATGAATTTAATAGCAGAATGAAGATGATAGGAGAGGAGTCAGTAAACCTAAATTCAATACAAATTATCCAACCTGAAAAACACAGAGAAAAATGATTAAAAATAAATGATTAATAAGACTACTGGGCATTTGGAACCACATGAAGAGTTCTGATATATTTGTAGTTGGAGTCTCAGAAAGAGATGAGGAAGATATTGGAAAGAAGACATTAATTTGCAAATTCAAGAAGCTTAACAAATGTCAAGCAGGATATATAATAGTGATGATAATTTTTAAATTTCTAGGCACATTATTGTCAAGCTTTTGACATCCAAAGGTAAGGAGAAATTATGGAAAGCAATCAGAGGAAAGTAGCATATCATCTACACAGGGGAACGGCAAGTTGAACAATTGATGATTTCTCGTCAGAAACAATGAAAGCCAGTCAACTGTGGAGCAAGTTCCTTAAACTGTTGAAAGAGAAAAGCTGTCAATCCAGAATCTGATATTCAGGAAAAATAAAAATATTTTAAAGTAAAAGAAAACTAATAGAATGGATTCCCAATAACCCAGCAATATAAAAGATGATTTAGGCTTAGGAAAATTAGATCAAATGTAAACTCAGATCTTTGGGAAGGACTGGAAAATATGGGGAAAGGTAAACATGTAGGTACATAGATAAGATTTCTTCCTGTTAATTTCTTTAAAGCACATATCATAGTGCTAGTTTTAATTTATCACAGTTGTGTTACTTTTCACAACTATGAGGTAAAGGACAGAGGGTGTGGTTAAGTGGACCACTTAGGTGAAATTGTACAGTATTATCTCAAATAGACAGGAAAGATTGAAGACACATATTGTAAACCACAATAAACACTAAATCATCATATAAGGAGAGAGCAACAACAAAAGTGAAAACTCAAGAAGGTCTCAAATGATATAAAAGAAGGTAGAAAAGGAAACATAGAAGCACACCAAAAAAGAAAATCTAGAGTAAAATAGCAGGCTAACCCCAACCACATCAATAATTGCCTAAAATGCAAATGTGCTGAACAGTCCCTATCTAATCAAAATGCAGAAATTGTCAGGATTGAATTTTCATAAAGTCCCAACTACATGCTGTCTGTACGAGATACCGTTTAAAAACAAATAGCACTTTATATTGATCTTGGATCAAGCTTAGAAAAGTTTTCAAAAATCCCTAAAATTCCCATCTAACTTTCCTCAAAGTACTTCCTTCCTTTCTGTATTTATGTTCTATCCTTTGCTATTAACTAATCACTCCAATTTATTAATTCCCATCACCACAAACCAAGGGGGGGGAAAGCAATTAAACAAATACATATTTAACCTTCTCCCTAAAGCCCATGGCGAAGAAAATGGAAAAACACTCCCCACTGTCTGATTTCTGATGATTTCTGGAACAAGGTTCAGACCCAGTTACAACAGCCAGGAGAGGGCGGAAGATGCAAAATCAATCAAACTGTCCATCCATCTCCAAGTAATATTTATTTGAGAAAGGAACTCTTAAGAACTATTAAAGATAATGTTATCCTTCACTTAGGTTCACTTAATAGATATTGAAAGTAAAGCGATTTATAATTAAGTAAGTACAGTGAATCCTTTGAAATTTTAAAATGTGAGTGTTCCATGTGGCCCTCTGACACTCGATATCTTGCTTTGTCATTATGGACGCCTTTTTAGAAGCATTTTGTTATTTTTTTAGTATTTGAAAAAGATAGTCTATTAGTCTATTTTCACAGTAGAAAATTCATTTATAAAATAACACTAAGTTCCATTCACGTTTTCTTAGAAATAATGCCATTATCACCATCACAACAGCATTCTTAAGATCTAAGAGTCGATCATAAAAATGTCAAATGTGGCGCCTCCTGGTGGCCTAGGGGTTAAGTCTCAGCACTTTCACGACTATGGTCTGAGTTCCATCCCCGGCCAGGGACCTGACCCACATATGACACAGCAGACCTCTCCTGTCTCGCCTGCTTCTCCCATAAGCAGTGTATTTCAGTAAGTCTGCCTTCTCTGCTCCCCATTCTGTCTCTGGTGAATTCTCTCACCCCCTGCACCTCTGGCTTACACCCCAGTTCTTCAACGAAAACAAACTAAAATGTCAAATGTGATCTTAAACGAACAAAACAGAATTTTCATCCATGAGCATATCTGAAATTATCATCCACTACTTACTTGATGAAGCCATTTTCTTCATAAACCTCCCAGTTCCTTCAAATGCCATCAAATACTGCCCAACATGTAAATATAAATATGTACAGTAGTTGAACAAATAGAATCATAATTAGATTTCACAATTTGCATAGCTTATTTCACAGCTCTATATCCATACCTCTATAATGATTCCCTGATGGTGATGGAACAAATTTTCCTCTGTGAAGTTGAAATAGGGGCATACCACTCAAGCCTCTTCTGTAATGTTACAAATGTGACCCGTTCTAGTGGAAGATGGAAGATGAGGGAGGCTGGATGTCAAGGATCATTCCCAGGCTTTTTGATACAGTGTCCAATTAAAGGCTGGATGCCTATTCACTAAACAGAAGAGAATCAAACAGAAAAGCAGAGTTTGACATCTTCATTTTGATGTATAAATAAAAGTCTGAAATCCCATGAAATAATCACAATGGAAAGGAGATCTGATGCCCTCAGTATACACGGGTCATTTAAGTCAGGAGCATGCTGTGGTCTTTAGGGAGATGTGTGAATGCAGAGGAAGGATATCGGGGTTGGAACCTGACACATACCAACATCTAAGGGGCAGGCAGAGAATAAGAAGCCCAAGAAGGTGATGGGAGAATGCCAGGGAAGTGGGGAAAGTGGAGAGATGTGCTACTGAAATCAAAATGGAGAGCCTCAGGGAGCAGTGTCAAATGGAGCAGAATAAATATGTATTTTCCCAACATGATCTTGTCAGTGATAAGCAAGAAAAGGGGTTTCAGCTTTTAGTCATTTTTCATCTCAATTATTTTCAGGCTAATTTTTTTAAAAGATTTATTTATTTATGCATACAAGCCGGGGTACAGAGCAGAGGTGTGGGGCGGCGAGAGGGTTCACCAGCAATGGAGTGGGGAGCAGGACAGGCAGATGCACGGAAATACACTGCTGAGGGGAGCAGTGGGCGAGGCAGGAGAGATCTGCCGCTCCATATGGGAATCTCCCCAGCCGGGCGTCGAACTCGCGCAGCCACTGCCGACAGCTCCACAGTACAGCGCTTAACCGCTGCACCACCAGGGAGGCCCATTTCAGGCTAATTTTTAAAATGAATCTTCAGAAGGTAAGTATGGGTCACTTTGCTGGGGCTGTTATAACAAATTACCACAGAGCAGGCAGCTCAAAACACCAGAAATGCATTCTCTCACAGTTCTAGGGCCCAGGAGTGTGAAACCCAGATGTTGGCAGGGTGAGTTCCTTCGTGGAGGGTCAGAGGAAGGATCTGTTCTGTTCATTTCTCCTGGTTTCTTCCGGTGGCGAGCAATCCTTGTCATCTGTGGCTTGAAGCAGAATGCTCCCATCCTTGCCTCAGAAGGCACATGACTTTCTCCCTGAGTGTCTGTGTCCAAATTTCCCTCCCTTTGTAAGGAGCGCAATCACTGGATTAATCCATTATAATCTCAATTTAACAGGATTACAATTGCAGAAACAGTTTCTCAATAAGGTCTGAGGTCCCGGGTGAACATGCATTTTTGGAGGACATTATTCACCCTGGTCTATCATCTGAAGGGTATGACCACCAACTTACCAGTGCAATAGCAACCAGGCTCTAGAAAAAGGGAGAAAGTAAATGAGAATGGGGCACCAAATAAATGGATTTAATGTGGACATAATTTTTTTTCACTTCAGTTTCTTTCCATTGCAAGAGTCCACTTTGTAGAATTAAGCCTCATTTTGTAGAAACTGAATATTTTTCATTTGCCATCTCATCTGCTGAGAAATTCACTTCTAAACTGTTTCTATGAAGAAGAAGCTAACAGGTTTTTTCACTCAGTGAAATACATACAGAACCAGAAAGCCCTTCTAGCCCTTTGGGACCTGGTTTGACAGGATTTCCATAGCCATGCAGATGGCTAAACTAATGGACCCTTTAAGACTCTTGTAATGAATAGGTGTGGCAAAGGATCATAATCTATTTAGAGAAAAGTATCTTTTCTTCATTATCATCAAATATTTACTATGCACCATGTTTCACACACCATTATGTAGGTACTAAGTGTGTTTAGGTCTAGGTTTCTTTTCCACCAAGATGACCTTGGGGAGGAGGCAAATATGTGGACAAACATACAAAGTGACATTTGGGGTGACTCGGACATTATTTTGAGTCATCCAGTCAATAAGTGGTAACTTTAAGGTGTGATTTATGAGCAGGCCTTCTGGATGGCTCTTGATTTCTCTGTGTGCAGCCTTGTATTTTTGGTATTTTTCAGGGTCCCAAACTTGAACCAGGTTTAGCTCCTGTCAGGTTTAGCATGAAATTTTCTCCAAGCTGCCAAACATCCAGACTGGTTCTCCAGTGCAGTCTCTGGGTGGTGAGTCTGTCACGGAAGGGGTGTATTCGAATGTTTTCCATACAGCCAAGTAGATATGACTTTCCACAGTTTTCCACATACCTGTTAAAAAGGGGGCAAAGACGTGTTCCAACGCCTGTATTTGACTTATGTATTTCAAAGACTGGATGGCGTTTTTAAGAGGAAATGTAAGTCATAAGATGGCTTACACTCATCTTAGCGAAACGAAAGCTCCAGAACTATTGCTGCAAGGATAGTTTGTGTGACAGGTCGTTTCTAGATAACAAGATCCAGGCGCTAGGAATCTGTCCAAACAGGTTTTTATTGCTCTGCAAGCCAAATGAAAACACTACACTAAGTTTAGTTAAAGAGTTTGTCTTCTGCCAAAAGAGCTTCTGCCTGGGAGGCTAAAGCTGCCGTCAAGGATGAGTGACCCTGCCAGAGGACACCCGCCAGCATCGACCACCGTCTGCGTCCTGCCGAGCAGCTGGTCCAGGCCGAGGAAGCGCAGCGCGCCGGGCGCAAGACCTCGGGCGGCGCAGTTTTCCATTTCCCCTGCCCCACTCCAGGCCTCTCCCACTTCCCTCTCCACGCGTCCCTGCTTGCCCGCCGGCTCGGGAAGCTGCACCTTCAGCGAATATCATCCACGCCCCGTAGGGTCCCGTCCGCTTCCCCGGAGTCCGAAAGGAATTCCTGCGGGTCCCAGAAGGGCCAAGAGTGCGCAGCCAGACGGGAAATTGCAAAAGTCCTCAGCCCTCTGCCCGCCCCCGGCTTTCCAGTAACTCCCGCCCCTGGGCGCTAGCCCCGCAGCTGATTCATAACCCGGGCGCGGGCCGTCTCTGACTGTCCACACCGGAGTCTGCGCCCGCCCCCGACCCCGGTGCCGCCGAGGACTCGGCCAGACGGAGCGCGGCGGCCCATCTAGGCCAGCCCCGCCGCCCCGCGCCCCCTCGGCGCCCCCGCGTGCGGCCACAGCCTGCCCCCCACGCGCGG
Source organism: Scalopus aquaticus (assembly GCA_004024925.1). Taxonomy (NCBI): domain Eukaryota; kingdom Metazoa; phylum Chordata; class Mammalia; order Eulipotyphla; family Talpidae; genus Scalopus; species Scalopus aquaticus. Next base: position 275,272 of record PVIJ01000513.1, on the reverse strand, counting down.
CCGCGTCCCGCCTTCCTCTGATGCTTTTCCGACGGGCGGACCCGACGCGGCGCGGGGAAGAATCGGACCCCCTCCCCGCCTTGCCAGGCCCGAGGCGTCCCGGAGCACTGCCGCCCCTCCCGGGCGCCGCCGCTGCTGCTTTGGCTGGGCTAGAGCTCCCAGACGGTAGGTACTTTGAGGGGTCCTTGCTTCCGCCCGCCTACCTGTGCGTGACACTCGGAGAGGAAATCCTTCCAGAAGGCAGGCTGCTGCGGGGTTCACCCCGACGTTCCCCACACTGCTTTGACCTTCACCTTCCATCGCCTCTTTCTCAAATGGTCGAAGGACGTTTGTTGAGTTAAAATTTCCACTTGATCCCCTTGTGCCCAGGTCCCAACACACTGTCTTGGGAGTGCATTGCTGTCCCCAAAAGCCCGCAAACCCACCCCTGGCCTTTGCGCCACTGGACAGTCACTCCTCGTGGAGCTGTGGGAGGCGCTGACACGCGGGCGGCAGAGTCAGGGTTTGACTTTGTCGTCCACTTACAACCTCTGTGCTGTGCCTGGAGCTCTAGCACCCTTGGGGTGGGTTGGGGGGGCTGGAGGTGCTACCTTGTTATGGATTTGCCTGGTCTTTTTCTCAAGCTGTTTTAAAGTGCGCTCAGAGACCCTCATGACTGAAGGACCCCAAAAGGTCATGGCAGCCAGTGTTTCCCAAACTGAGCTGTGCCTTTCCTGACACTTTCGAAAGTTCTGTGACACCAACCTCAGCCACCTCTTCAGAATCTTCAAGGCACGCCCAGATTGGCATCTCCCGACTCTAAGAATGCCTCTCTTGACGGGGCGCTCACCACCTAACATTGCATCGCTGGTTGGCCGACTCTCAGCTGTAACAAGCCTCCTGTGACTTACATCTTTGTTCCAGTGCTGCCTCCTGTGGTCCCAGCAGATGTGCCCAGGGCTTTGTATCAAAGGCCACTTTGAGAGAAAAGGGCTAGCTTTAGGTGTCCAGCAGGGTTCAAGTCACTTTGGGAGTAACGCTTACCCGGGTGCACTTGGTGTTTCAGAATCTCTGTTTCTTATGCCCTGAAAAAGGAACCAGGTCAGATAATGAGTATGGTTTGGGAAGAGACTGAATTGATGCTAATGTGATTTGACAAGAGGAAGGAGTGTTTTCCTTGTGGGGACGGGCTGGGCAGTGTTGGCATGGGTGAAAGGAAATCTTAGTGAGTGTCATCTTGCTCACAGGAACAGCCAGCACTGGCCCTCCCTTCCCTGGGGAAGGAAAATCATTGATTTTAAAAATATATGTGACATGGAAAAAATAAAGTAAAATATCTTGGCCTTTATAAAGAAAAGCTGTTTGTCCCTCTAAGCAGACTTCCTTGTTGCCGCAGAGAGACTCTTTTCAGCAGCTGTGCCTTTCCCTTCACAGCTTCCTTGCCAGTGTCAGAGGGCTTCTCAGGTCTGTACATTCCCCTTTTGCAATGGTTACGTGTTATTCTAAAATAGAAAAATAATTTATCAGTCCTTTCCCTTATTGATGGATATTTGGGTTATTTGAAATTATTCAGCATTTGTAACATGCAACCTGAGTAGTTCTGTGAAATTGAATCTTAAGAAAGATGATTTTAGGCTGAAGTTTTGTCTATTTTCCACTAACTGTATACAACCTTTTCCACTGCATCACTGCCCCCATCCTAAATATTAATTTAACTCAGTGCATGGCATTCTCTTTCCCTCAGCCTTCCTATCATCAGCTGGTAAATGAGTGAAACCCAATATGGCTTTTTAATTTGCAATTTGCTGGTTACTTCTGCAATTTGATATCTCTGAATATTAAAATATCAAATGGGTCATTTGTGTTCTTCTGTGAATTACTTATCACATCCTTTGCTCATTTTTCTATTAAGTTGCTCTTTCTTATTCCTATTTATTGCAGAAGCTTTACACATACTGCTCAGGATCTTAAATCCTTTGGCTGTTACAGAGGATGCAAATATTAGCATAATGCTCTTTTATTCCCAAATTTTAATATGGTAAAATACACAAAATAAAATTTGCCATTTTAACTATTTTTAAATATATAGGTCAGCTAGATATTCGGTTCACTGTGGCACCATCAAGACTTCCCATTTTCAGAACTCTACAACTTTCACAGTTGAAACTCTGAATGCTTTAAACACCTAACTCCCATTTCTTTTCTCTCTAGGTCCTGGCAACTCCAGGGACCTTATATAAATGAAGTAATCGTAGTATTTTTCTTTTTTTAACACTCATTTCATTTAGCAAAATGAACTCAAGGCTCATTCATGTTGTAGCAGGTTTCAGAATTTCCTTCCTTTTAAGGACTCAATATTATTCTACAGTAGGTACCTACCACAGTTTCCTTATCCATGCATATTGCTTTGGGTTTTGACTATCTTCTGTTGCATAGAAGTCTTAAATGCATAGCGTAGTCAACTCTGCATTCTCATGATTTGTATGTTTTTGTCCCACTCAGGAAGTTTTTTCACCTAAAAATTATTTTGTAATGTTAAATTCTTATTCTCTTCCAATACTTTATTTTTTTTTTCTTTTGATTTTTACATCTAACTCTGAAAATATCAGATTTTCAAATAAGATGAAAAGTAAAAGGTAACATTTCTTTTAAGTTTTAAGCAGTTGAGCCAACACCATTTGTTTGATTTAATCATCTGTCTTTTTTCCAATGAACTTGAAATTCTCTTTTTGTAGTAAAACAAATTCCTACTTATAGTCTGTTTCAGGCTGCTATGTCACTATTACCAGCTGCTAGCAGCATAAACTTTACAGTAGGTTTTTTATATCTAGTGGTATACAGATGTTTTTTTTTTTCAAAAAAGATTAGAAATGATTCTCATACATTTTTCCTTTTGTATCAACTTTACAAATAATTTGTCAAGTTTAATAAAATCATGTTGCAATTTTTCTTAGGATTTCTGTGCATTTATAATTGTTAGAGATCTTTTGTGCCTTATGTCCATTCTAGTATGAAGTGCAGGGAGGGAGGAAGTGATATAATATGGGCAAGTGTGTGTTCTAGAAAATGACTTACCTGGTTTAAGTTCTAGATTAACTTTGTCAACACGGATAAGACTTTCCATCTTTTTTAGCCTTCGTTTCCTCATCTGCTTGTGGGGATGATACTAGACTCCCTTTAGTAAAGTTGTTATGAATATTCCACTAATAAATAGGTACACATTTCTTAGCTGAGTGCTGGGCAGGGAGATAGCACCCCGTTCGCACTAGCTGCCTCCGATTTATAATGACCTTCACATTCTACTCTAGATTCTGAAAAGTGTCTTATCATAGGCGCCAGTAGATCTTTCCCTTTTTGTGTTGATTATCTTTGAAGACAAAGATGTAGTAATATGCTTATGAATGTGCTTCAGTATGTTCAAGTTTGCTTTATACGCCTTTGATTATTGATATTTCCTCATTTTCTGCAAATTACATATTGATGTCATCTGTCAATTTTTCTACAGTTGCTGTCTTCCGTTGTTTTCTGAGAACTCTTTATATAGTAGAAATAGTAACCCTTTTCCATAAGTATGGAAACTATTGTTCCTAGTTTGTTGGTGAACCAATTAAAGCACTAATTTTTTTAAATATTTATTTATGCATACAAGCTGAGGTACAGGCCAGAGGCATGGGGTGGCGAGAGGGTTCACCAGAGGCAGAGTGGGGAGCAGAACAGGCAGATTGACTGAAATACACTGCTGAGGGGAGCAGCAGGTGAGGCAGGAGAGGTCTGCCGCGCCATATGGGAATCTCCCCTGCCGGGAGTCAAACTGCCATCTCCGCTGCCGACAGCTCCACAGCGCAGCGCCTAACTGCTGCACCACCAGGGAGGCCATAAAAGCACTACATTTTTAAAAATGTTTAGTTAATCCATGTAACAGTCTTTATCTTTGTTGCTTCTGAGTTTCACATACTCATATAGATTATATAAACATTCACCCATCTTTTATTCTAGTACTGGTAATGTCCTTTCTTTAAGTATTTATAACTTTATTCACTTGAAGTTTATTTTGTTGAAGGAAATAAAGCAATAGCAATTATGATAAAGTTATTATTAATTGAATTTACTTTGAATATGTTCTTAAAATCTCATTCTCATGCCAATCCTGTGGGTGGGGCATTTATCCTCATTTTATAGAGAAGGAAATTGAAATTTAAATGGGTTAAGTAATTTAACCATGGTCACATCATTAAGTACCAGAGCTGAAATTTGACCGTAACCAGCCTTATATCATAGCTAATGTACTTGACTTTTACAGTTTCCTTTCTCCACAAATGTCCAATCATTTGTTCCAGGACTGTTTGGGGGAGTAATGTATCTTTTCTCAAATGATTTGAAATATCACCTTTAGCATACACTGATTTCCTACGTACTCTTTGAGTCCAGATACACTTTGAATCCAGGTTTTGCTTTCCTTTCTTTGGCTTTACTTACTGCTTAGAGACTCAGCCTTACTCCTAGCTGGTGTCACAAATTCCAGGAATCTTGAACATTGTTTAAAAAAAAAGAAATATGTGTTATTCATGAGCCGATTCAGCACCATAAATCAGGATTTACCTTAGAAAATATAGAAATATTTAGCTGAGTGCGTTTAACAGGAGGGCAGGACGTGCTCTCATCTTTCCGATGGCCTCTTCTCAATAGGGAGGGATGGACAACTTCTCATTCCTCTTGAGGAGGAAGGGATGGTGGAATTGAAATGAAACCTAGTAGGTTATCAGTCCTATGCCATAATGCCCTGTTAAAGGGCCTCTGAAGAATAAATGGCAGTGCTCTTTTAAAAAAGCAATAATCAAATCTGAGAAATGTGCATAACCTCTGAGAAGTGGCACAAAACTCTACTGCCACACGGGACTGTTTCAAAGGTATACACCCAGCATGCTTCCTGGATAAACAGCTCCTTTTCTTTAAGACAGTATTTACCTATGATGTCATAGGGCACTCGGCCAGTTGGAAGAGTTTGGGAGCACACCCACGTTCCTGGGAAGCAATGACTGATCATGCTGCTTCCCAGGGTGATTATTTACAGAGAAACTTCCCGGGAATAAATACTTCAGTAGTGGCAGAGCAAGAAGTTCTGGTGAAGAGGACAGATGTGCCCCTTTTCGAAAGTTGTATTTTATTACACATGTGATTATATTCATACTGAGGATATCTGAAGGCATCTTCATTTTACAACAAGATGAGATTTGAATGAGAACTTGTACAAAATAAGTGAGATTTTCTTTGCTTTCCTTGCTTTTTCCACCCACGGAAGAAATGTTAATGAATTGGGCGCTATTTGGCAACGGAAAAAGTAGAACCCCGTAAGGAACCTATTTCAATTAAAATAAAAACTGAAAATATGAGAAAACTGGTAAAATTTTAAAAATCATTTAACAGATATTTACTGGGAAGCAGCTATGTTCTGAGACTGAGATAAACAGTGAGGAATAAGAGCCAGACCGTGGCCTGGTTCGAATGATGAAAATCTGGAAAATGAGAAATCAGGAACAGATTTGCGGAAAGTGCCAACTAGAGCGGATGAGGCAGGAAAGTTGTTTTTTTTTTTTTTTCCCCTTCTGAGTTCTATTACTTCATACATCCTGAATTCCTTTTCCTACTGGAAACCGGAAGTGGCAGTGCCCCTCACTGACTGCTGGGAAGAGAGAAAGCCTGCTGATGAGTGACAGAGCTGGGTGGCTGGGTGTCAGAAGCTTTGGGGGAAACCCCGACCCTAGCTTGGAGTACTTTGAGCACCCAGTAGGGAGACTGGAGTGAGCAGCTGGCAGAACCTGTGCAACCTCAGCACACTGCCTTTATCTTTGAGGTGTAGGAAAGCCTGACTGAGTCCTGGATTTTCATTTTGGCCTTCCTTGGGGGGTGTGGACGCTCTGCTGGGCCCTCTCTCTTTGCTCTCTGTACAGCATCTCTTGGCAACATCCGGTCCCACGGGCTGTAAATACTCTGCAGATGCTTCGAGGACTCGCAGACTTACACCCCAGCAGGACCTGCCCTGGGACCTCCAGAACATGTATCCAGCAGGCTCTTTGGCTTTTCCACTTAGATATCAAATAGGAATCTCAAAATTCACATGTTTCAAAATGAGTCCTGGATATAGGTCACAAATTCTGTTCTTTTGCTTCTGCTAAAATATAATTCCCTTCTTTCGGGGGCTCAGGACAAAATTCTGGGAGCCTCTGCAGGGTCTCACCTTGCTCGGAGTAGAAGTTGAGAGTGTTTTCCCTGTCTGCACTCCCTCTTTGCATGTTCTGATTCCATCTCCTGTCACTCAGCTCCTTGCTCATTCCAACACCCAGGTCCTGCTTCCTTGAAAATGCCAAGCACTCTTCTACCCCTGGACCTTTGCACAGTTCGCTGTCTAAGCCCCCAAGCTTTTCACGGTGTTGGTCAGGGTTCCATCAGGAAGCAGCTGACAGGCTCAAGGTAGGACAACTCGAGACCTATTTACTTACAGGGTATGGAGGAAAGGATCACGTGGGTTGTGCTGTCAGTCACCTGGGAAACAGCTGGCTTGGAGCCATAGATTTCTCTGTTCTTCCTCCACTGTCACTCTCTGTGTCATCAGGAAATACAGTTCATATGGTGTGTCCCAATAGGTGTCTCAGAGATTCTGCCAGCTGCTGACTCTGCAAGTTCTCATGAACTTTGCTGCCTTTGTCAGGTTTGGGGACAACAGCTAGGACTCGCAGTCCCATGTAAGTGGTGCTGAGGTGGATGTGGTGGGTTTCCAGTCACCACTGTAGGCGACCACTCACTCATGATCACATTGTCACCATTGCCATGTGCCCAGTCTGTGTAAAAATGCACAGCCAGAACTGATGAAAATCAAAGCAGTAAGTTCAATAGCTGCCGAAGGTAAACTCAGATTCTCCAGCTGATGTTCATGAGGTGGTGGGACAGATCATCCAGGTGATTCTCAAAGGCTTCCTCAGAAATCCAAACCAAACACTTGCGTCCTTCATTTAGTTTTGTTTCATGCAACTTTTCTCCTTTAATTTCTAATTATCCTTGGTTGGCAGGTAGCTTCTAACTATTAGTTTTACATTTTTCATCCCCTCGACTTACTTAATTTTTGCAACATGTAAAATGCTTTATTTACTAGCACTCTAACTTTTTAAGAACATTTCAAATCATCCTATCCTACTCGGGTCCTACGTCCCGAGTAATATTCATATCATCCTCTGAATCATCTGCTTTTAAATTTATGGGCTGAAATTTCCTTCCATTGTGGCAGTTTGCATTCCTCAGGAAATGGAAATTAATGCACAACGAGACCCTATATCTGTACAGTGGGACTGGAAGGGTATTTATATTGCACAGGCTTGACTTTGATATTTTCCTCTGCTTGTCATTAGGTTCTAAGCAGAAATTATTTTCTTTTGAATTTGTTTTCACTCTGGCTTTGATATACAGTGTTAATAGGAACCTCTTTGAAGTTGTATGAGTGATTTTAGAGATGTATGAATGATCCATTTGCCAAAAGTTGACATAACAGAAAGCAGTGCTTAGAGGAATATGAGTAAAACCTGTCGTTTGCAGACTTTTGCATCTGCTTGCAATTGGACTCTCCTGCAGGTGAGCTGGAACACCCCAAAGCCATTTAAGGGTACAGTCTACCCCTTCCCTGTCTTCACTGTTGTTCCCATTTACTTGAAAAATAAAACATAAAAAAAGTATAGAGAGGGGAGTGAACAATGAGTGTTGGAAATTGATATGGTTCTTGGAGTGGCTAGCTTTTGATGAAGTCCAGGCAAAGATCGTCTTTGAATTATTTCATAGTTTCTCTCTGTGATGAGAGAACTGAGAAGCAGAAAAGTGAAATATCAGTGCTTCCCCTCACTAACACATTTATTATTAAATTAAGAACTTAGCCTTCTCAAGGCCATCTAGGTTTGTTATTTGTACCGTCAGATTGTCCAGGTCTTAGAGTGTTTTTCCTTTCTTCTATGCATTTTATGATTTCAAGTTTTAACATTCAAGTTTTTAATCCATTTTGATTCAGTTTTTATATGAAGTAATGATCTATTTTTCATTCTTTTGCATATGGCTATCTGGTTTTCCCAACACCATTTGTTGACTCTTTTGTCATAGATTAACTGTCCATAAAATTGTGTCATTATTCCTTTCTCTCAAGTCTATTCCATTTTCTGTGTGTCTATTTTTATTCAAATACCATGCTGTTTGAATTACTATGGTTATGTAATATATTTTGGAGTCTGAGCTATATTATCTCCATTATTATTTTTTCATATACCTCTCCTCTAATGGAGGGAGAACTGGAAATAAGTTTGAACAATGAAAAACTGTTTCCTTAGTTAGAATGTTCTTATTTTCCCTAGATAACTTCTTTTAATTGAAGCAATATTGATTTATAAGGTTGTATAAGTTTCAGGTATACAGCCTTATAAATCAACATCTGTATACAGCACATTACACTCACCAGCAAAAGTCTAGTTTCCATTCATCATCTAGGTGAGACTTTATTGAGTGAGACAGGGAAGAATGGAGATGACTCACCCATAAGTAACTAATTCATAGTAATTCAACCAGCATTAGCCCTTTTGAGGCTGATGTTTTTACTCTTTCCAATCAGAATCTGCCTTTTGTATTTAACTTCTGTTTTCCTGACTTACTTTTCTTTTCCCTACTTTACATGGTTTGAAGAAATTGTAGATCAGTTACTTACTGTCCCATAGCCTCAGTGGCACACAACTCTAAGGTACCTCCTGCATCTGGAATCAGCTGCTTTTGACTGTGGCAGGCCAGCGTGAGCTGGTCCCAGCTGAAACAGCTGTGGTGACTCAGCTCTGCATCATCTGTTGCTCAGTCTCTTCAGGGGTCTAGATGGGCAGCCCAGAAATGGTCTTGTTATGTCAAAGGTAGAAACACAAAAGTACATACAGGGCTGCACAAGAGCTCATAAAGCGTAGGTTCAAAGCCACACCCAATCACGGCCTCATTCATGACCAAAGTGAGCCTCATAGAGTGAAGAATTAGGCCCTTTTAATTCAGAAGGGGAACTCCCAGTCACACAAGACGAGTCATGGATACAGGGAGCAGAAAAGAAAGGGAGCCTTTCATGCCTTATCTACCACAATCAGTTCCATGAAAACTGCTCACAGCTAAAATTTAATAAAATTTCTCTTCTTTGTGATTTATCTTTTTCAGGAAACCAGAACCTATGGCTCTCCTTGCCGTCTTTCAGACAGCATTCATTTTCACATTGTTGCCATTGAGAACTCATCAGAATCAAGGTAAGAAGCAGCAAGAACAGTAGAGAAAAAGCCACATAGAGATAAAATGAGGCAATTGGTTCCTTTGGGGTAAAGTTGAATAATTCCTATTTTCTTTGGAAGTCACTTGGAGTTGGTTAGTGGCTCACAAGACTTGTTTTATTCTTTCACCCCCTTGTATACTTAGCCTCTCCCTCCCTGATCTTGACTCCTTTTACGAAAGGAGGTTTACTAAACCTCACCTTGGCCCAGATTTCCTGATGAGTGCCCTAGTCATTTGGGACCTTGTGAGCGGACCTCATCCTGCAGAACTTCATGAGCCTCTGGCTCCCTGCAAACCCCATCCAGTTCACTGGCCTGCACTTAGCAGGACATTGTTTGACATTCTGTTCCCTGCCATGTTTGGTTAGACAAGATGCTCTTGCCTTATGAGTAGGGGTACAGTGCAGTGAATGGGGAGCACGGGTTTTGGTTTTAGAGACATCTGTATTTAAGTCCCATCTAGCCTTATGCAAGTCCTTCAGTTTCCTTATCAATAAAAATTTACAACCTCACAGCTTTATAATAGGTATCATAGGACACAGTGTGGGTAACACTCCTGGCACTGCACCTGATAAAAAGTATGTGCCCTCTATTATTGTTGCTGCTATTTTTACCTCCTAATAAGGAAAATAACATGTTAGAATGGCAGTTTTGGAACATTTTTTCAGTATTAGAGATTGCTTCCATTTTTGTTGATGATAGGAAGTTATTCTCTTGCCTTTAAGTGCCAGAGGGTTTTTGACCATAAGAGAAATCTTCATAGAACTCGAAAACTGAATGCTTAGCAGGTGGTCCCTGTGATACCCCAGAATATCAGATACTAGTTGATTTAATAAGCGTGGTCTCTATCTTTTCGAAACTATTCACTTCAGACCTCCTCAAAAATAAATGAGCTAGTTGAGTGAGCAGTGCACGATCCCACAATTCCAGAGGAATCGTGCCCTGATTCCTCCTCTGAAGTGAAAACTGGGGGCTTGTTTTTTCTCTAAGAACTAGCCGAGACTTCACTCCCACAGGGCCTATCCTCTCCGTGGGCCTGTTTCCTAAATTCAGCGATCCCAGCAAAGCTGTCTCCTGTTTGAATCTCTATTCTCTTACAGCCTCTGTCACGTCACTGAGCACTCTATGAATTTGTTATGCCCGTTATTTCCCAGGAGTCCTTTGTGTCCCTCCAGCGAGGCGCTTGCCTTGACCTAGAACCTTTCACATGCACTTTGCTCGTACGAAGTGCCTCGTATGTTGGTGGGTCCCATCCTAAGCATCCAGAGAATTCCTGCTAGAGATGTTTTAAGTTGATGCATTGAGATATAAGCAATTATGTCTACAGATGGGATATGCTCCGACTCTGTAGCTATTTAATTAACTACCAAATACTTTCCAAAATAACACTTTTTAATTTGATTTCCAGAAATTTGGAATTTAAAGCAAAAAGTCCTGATTCTTTATTTAGCCTTGCTATAAGTTTCTAGAACAGTGAGCTGTCAAATGAAATATCCTTTTAACTGCTTATTAATTTATTAATTTGTTAAGCAAATCATTTGTGTTAATTTGTTAAGCAAATCATTTCATTCACTTAGATTTTAATTTTTTCATCTGCCAAGGGATTTCTAAATTCTGTTCCAACTTTCAAGGTGTCTGATTCTAGGATATGCATGTGAATAATATTTTCTAAAGCTAAACAATGTTGATACTGAACAACTTAATTATCTGTGACTGTTCAATCATGTTCCTATTAAATGCTATTTCATATCTTGTTTTGATCTTTCAGTCTTGTCTGAACCTTTACTCTTGAATCCTGAATCACTGAACATTTCTATCAATTATTCACATCAACGTTTGCATTTACAATGGAGTGTCCACAACCTCACTCATTATCAGTTAAAAATGGTTTTTCAGATACAGATCAGTAGAATTAATACATCCAATATCATCTGGGTGGTAAGTAAATTTTTGACTGAATATTTAAAAAATTGTTTTCTATTGCTCTAATCTGTGTTTTACAATATTCAAAAATAAGCTCAACTTGAAAACATTTTAGGGATTCAAAATGACTTTCCTAAACAGTTGCCTATCTGTGTTTTTACATGAGTGGTTTGTTTGGCAGATTGAATGGAATGTTTTAAAAAATATACCTATTTTCCTACCTCTTCTCTGTCCCCAGGAAAAGTACTGTGTCTCCTTGTGAATACTGCATTCAAATACCTGTGCAGAACAGTCATCTTACTCTTCTTCCTTCTTTTTCACCTGTTCAACGTAGATTTTCCTAAATAAGGTGTGGTTGTTTGACCTTTTTCTTGTCAGCGTGGCTTCCTCTCAGTTTCTTTGCTTATACTGTGCAAGTGCAGGGAAGAAGGACCTCATCTGTAAGTTCAGGTCAGTACGGAGGTTCTGTGGACCCTCCATGAGGGAGAGAAACTTCTACGGCATCTCTTGTTGCCTCATATGTGGCTTTTCTATAACAAATTACAACAAATCAGAAGTGCTTAACTTCATTGTCTTTTTGCCTCTGAAGTATTTTTTTTTAAAGATTTATTTATTTATACATACAAGCTGGGGTACAGGCCAGAGGCGTGGGGGCGGCGAGAGGGTTCACCAGAGACAGAGCGGGTAGCAGAATAGACAGATCAGAAACACAATGCTGAGGGGAGCAGTGGGCAAGGCAGGAGAGGTCTGCCGCGCCATGTGGGATTCTCCCTGGCCGGGCGTCGAACTTGCGTCGCCGCTGCAGGCAGCTCCACAGCGCAGCGCTTAACTGCTGTGCCACCGGGGCGGCCCTGCCTCTGAAGTATTTAGGGTAGACTTTTTGCTTGTCTTGGTTCTAGTAACAGTTCTGTCTGTTTCCCTCGGTGCTGCCCCATCTAGAGTATGGAGACACTGGTAACTTATTTCATTTATGGCCTGAGGAGTGTTAATAATCTACACATACATCTTGGTCATTGATTGTCATGGAATGTTGAAGACCAGTAGAATGTTCTCTCACTGAAGGGGAATGGAGAATGTGCTGTTCTCTTTCAGTCTTGTCAGAACCTGAAGGGAGGGGAGGCACAGGAATGTGTTATTGCTGGGGACCGTGGTGGCTCCAAGGAGGGCTGCTCTTCTCAGGCCACAGGGGCATGGGTGCAGGGATCTAGATGTTGGCTTCTTTAGCAAAAACATACAGACCACTCATTTTAAAGCTCTAGCTGCTCTCCATGTCCACACTTGCATTGAGATCTGAGTGGCCAAAATCAAATGTAATTCTGACTGTTGATTTAGGGTTAACAGCAGATCTGTAATTTTGCTCCTCAAAGGGCAGCTTCCCACAAAGTGGTGTTTGTGTTTTGATCCTAAACAACAGCAATGCATATGTACAGCTGTTCTCTGCCCCCAACCACCACCAGCTCGTCTTCCCATTCTCCCACCACATACTAGAAATTTTAGTATTTTCACTTTTTTTTGCATTTTTGATACAAACATGACTGTTGATTTAGACCCAGGAAAACCTTGAGCAATAATCACATTGAGGCTAAGAATTGTCTAAGGGAAAGAAATTCGAGAGATGTGGAAAACTGGTACTTAATATCGTTAGGGAAAGGGATCCTGAGCAAGCGGAACCCCTTCTTTCTCTCTGACAGGCAGTTGTGTGCATCTTTTTCCCACTGTTGGTTCATGCAGTAGTTCTCTTTCCCAGCTCAAGCAGTTTATGGAACTCACCTCTATAACTTCCTAAGATTCAAGATCTTTAAGAATAAATTACTTATAATTTTCAAACTGAAGGAATAAAACTAATGATTAATGGTAAAAAAAAAAAAAAAAAAGAGTTCTGCTTTATATTGAGTTGCCCCATACCCCCTAGCCTGGTGTGACCCCAACAGAGGAGAAACCCAAGGCCCAGGAATTTTGTCATGACAGCACCTGGGTAGTGTCCCCCTTCGCCCTCACACAGGCTGTCACACACAGCCTAGCCAGGCCATCCCTGGCCACATGTCCCAGAACAGACCATACCGCAGAAACCCTCAGCTGGTCTCTGAGGCCTGAAGTTGGGGAGAGACACGCCATCTTCTCCAGTCAAGGGGATGAGAGCTGAGAGAGGCCACTTCTGTCTCAACCATATGCCGCTTTGTCTTTGTTCCCCGTGGTGCGGCCTCACTGGAGTTGAAAGGAGGTGACTTCTGGGCTCACGCCTCAGGCTATCATGTTTCCAAACAGAGCGGAGGAAAAGCATCTTGAGCTGCTTGCAGCTGGACCCGGGACATGAGCCCCTCCCCGCGGCGCTGGCCACTCGGAGCCTCCTGGCCTCTGCACCGCACCTCACCCTGGGCCGGCTTTGCCCTGCCCTCCTGGCCCCTGGCTGCGAGAGTCGGTCAATGGCAGAGCAGGGCAAGCAGCCCAAGCTTGAAGTGGCCTGGAGTGTGAGTCGGTCTGGAAATAGCACACGCTGCAGGGAGGAATCCGTGACCTCAGTTGGACTTTGGTGCAAATGTATGTGCCAGTTTCTTGGGACTTACTCATATCTGCACTGGCCAAATGAAACTTGCCACTTCAGTCAATGAAAACAGCCCAAACACAATTCATCCCATTGGAAAAAAAATCACTGAATTGATGCATTCAAGGAAAGTTTATCTCCTGGAGAGACCACAAAGCACAAATTGAGGTTAGACAGAATCCACACAAATAGTGTCTGGAAAGAAAGAGCCCATGCATATTCATGAGCTGATGAAATCAGTCAGCAGTCTCAGGCTGTGGCATTGTCTGAAGTCTGGGTCTCTCCAGGCTGAGCGAGGATGACATAAAAAGCCCAGAAAGGAGGGACCCTAAATGTGGGAGTTGCGGTGAAGGTGGCTGACCAGGTCTATGGGATCGGGGTTAGGCCTGACCTTTGCCAGCATCTTGGAAGAAAGACTGTTGTTGCCAAAATCTGAAAGAGGATTAGAAGCCGGTTTGGCATGGAAGGTGGAGAGGATACCCTGGAAAGATCCAGCAGGTATGGGCCGAGACTTGAGTGAGCGTGAGCTTCTCGGCCTGAAGGCCCCTAGCACGTGGGGGCAGGCGGGCCCCCTGGCTGGCCATGCGGGGCCCCGGGGGTCACGTGAAGGTTCCACTCTTTATCCTGAGAGTGATGAGAAGGGAGGTGACGGGGTTTGACCACAGCATTCTGGCTGCACCTTGAAGAGTGGTTGGGGGCACTGGAAAAGGCTGAGTAGAACCAGAATGAAGTGGGCCTCGGGGTCGGTCAGGCTAGGGCCTGGAGCGCGGATGGCAGGAGAGGCTGACTTGGAGAGCCAGGCGGGACGTGAGAGCCAGTCTGTGGCTTGCTGACCTGAGAGCTCGCAGTGAGGTCGCCGGTGTTGGTGGCTCTTTTTTGGTCCTGGCTCTTAAACAATGTTTAACCAAAATGTACTTGAGACTGTGCATATTAAATAGTGAAAGTCACATGGGACAGGCCCTCAAAACTGGTAGTTTAAAAATGTTTTATAGTCTAGGAATATAGAGTAAACTGAAGTAAAATACAAAAGCTTTAAAAACTGGAGTTCTTTGTAGAGTGAAAAAGGACCTGCAGGATTAGGCACTACCAGGTGGGCTGAGCTGTTCTCCTCTTTCCGGGGCTTGATTCCTGCGCCGGGGCTCTGTTTAAGCTCAGCCACCTGGGAAGAGGAAAGGCAGACATGGAGGGAGATCTCAGCGTTTGCCAACTCCAGGTGACGCGTGACCTGCGTGTGGCCCCATCTCCACCTCCTCAGAATCATAGACACAAACTCTTTTCTCCCCACAAAGTACAAGTTGTTTTTGTCCCACACTCCCAGCTGTGAGGCCACAGAGCAGGTGTCCTCGAGGACCCCACCAGGAGTGTGAGTGCCTGGAACTGTGGGAATTTGAAGAAAAATGAAGCACAGTCCCTGCTTGCTGGGGGCCGTGTGCAAACCGGGGTCACAGCCACAGCTGACCAACAGCTACGTGCTGCGGACAGGAGACGCGGGGGTGGGAGGAGCCCAGAGGAAAGCAAGAAAGGCTTTGCGAAGGAGCTGAGGTGTGACCTGAGCTTGAAGGATGGCACTAATTCCCTGGAGAAGGACAGCCGGGACACTAAAGTCGGCATTGCTATCAAACACTGAGGTGTAAATGCTGTAAGCTATTCTGAAGTGTGTCCAGAGAACACATTCTCGCAAGGAAGGGACAGGAGGGATAGGTTGGTGTTGGCCTGTAAGTGGCCTTGAATGACAGGGGAGTGTGTAGAGGAGTTTTTGCATCTGTTGAATCAAAGAATGAAAATATCAGTGTCTTAGAAAAATTATGACTAGCAGCTGTGCTAGAAGACCAATTTGCAGTTCAACTTGAGCAAGGTTTCCAAAAAATCCTGTAAAACATTTCTATGTGATTGCCATCTTTAGGACTCACGATTCTAATAGCTGTGGAGTTCCCAGGAGGGTCCAGGTAGCCATGATATCTGAAAAGTTAAGAAAAGTTAACAAAAACACAGTGAGATGTGGAACACTATATATTGACTTCCAGGAAGCAATGAAACTCCTTGGAACCGTGAAGGACTGTCTAGTAATATTTCACCAAGCTAACCTGATTCTGACTAAAAAGGAAGTAAAAAAAAATACATACCAATCCTGTTTATTTTTTAAAAATAACTAACTTTTAGTTTTTAAGAATTTTCTTAGCAGCTTCTGGTTAACCAGCACTTTCTATCTCTGTCCTCTTCCTCTATAACTTGAGTAGCTTCAGTTTTCTCTCTCTTGCTCCATATGAGCACCCCTGAAATCCAGAGGGGTTGGGAACTCAGCTTTCATAAACAGGAGTATGATGGTTCCTTGCTGAGTCATTGAAGCAGGGGAGCTGACTGGTTAAGAGGGGACAGCTCTTGCATGCATTACGGAGCTGCAGTGGACTCCTGGATGTGTGCTTTGGAGTAAGTCAAGCCAGGCCAGCTTCCAGGAGAACATGACTGTATGTTTCCAATTTTTTCTCTTTATTTCTAGGAGAATTATACCTCTACTATGAAGTGGAATCAAATTCTACATTGGAGTTGGGAATCTGAGCTCCCCTTGCAATGTGCAGCACACTTTGTAAGAATAAGGAGTAGAGTGGAGGCAGGTGATACCACGATCCCCAGACAGATATCCTGGAGCAAATGGAGTTCCTGGGAGAAGGTAGATGGTAAGAAGTGAGGTGATGAGAGGGGAAAGAGTTAATATTTTTTTGGCATCAGTAAATGGTGGAAGTCCCCCAGTGGGGAACTTCGAGTAAACACAGGTATTGTTTCCCTTTGGCTCTTACTGAAACTGAAAAAACATGGGTATGAACCTTGCCATCCTGAGAAAGACAGTTGAGGTTTGCCTCTGAATTCATGTATTGAAATAGTTATGCAAATTCAGACAATTTTGCATTCAGTTTCCAAATATGTGAAGCATTTTTTTATGGAATACCAAGTGAACAAAGCAGGACATAAATTATATATGATTTTGTTATTATAACACAAATTGTATATGGATCTAGAACAGAGGTTAGGAAGATACACTCTTCTGGTGTGCTCTGGGGTTTGATAGCAATTGCACTAGTTAGCATCAGTTACAGTTTGACTGAGAAGAGGCGATGAACCCACCCAAGGTCAAGGCAGCTTCTTCAGTGGCCAACAGAGGAGGAGCTGGGGAGGCAGCCTGGGGACTGTGAGTTGTTAAAAATGGGGGAGACCTGAGAAGTTTTATACGCTGATAGGCCATATAGAAGGAGAAATGGAAGCAAAAGGAGATATTTGAGTGACTGGAATTTCTGAGAAGGTGGGAAGGTATGTGATCTAAAGAACAAGTTGGAGATTATGAGGGAAAGGTGGCTTTGAAGGGAGACTGCCCTAGGGGTCAGGACTAGAAGGTGGGAACGCCACTTTGTCATTTGCTCATGAGCCAACTTGGGCTCAGTCACGGTGCTCCCACTGTTGTGAGTTGGCAGGATGACAGGAGATAATGCACAAAAGCAGTTACACCGCTCCCCCTCCCCCATGTCTAGGATCAAAGGAAACAGCTCCTGCCTTCATAACAACAAGAATGTTAATATGATCATCAGAGCTGGACTTGGAGATGGTGCTTTCCTGGTAGTAAGAACAGTAGCCATATTTGCATAACTGTAGGGCCAATGGTACAATAGGAGCAAAGGATTGTTCTGATGCACCAAAGTCTATAGATTTGCTGTAAACTTAAGTTTCCGTTTTTTTCCAGGAGGTAGAAAAAGCCAAAGTTATCTGTTGAGAGACAGACAGGGGCAGCTTTGAATTTGGAGTGAAATTCTAACTGAACTGTGTTTCTGGCTCTTGCAGTACAGAGTTCCCTTGGACATGGTCAATTGATTTTCCCTAGAGAAAGGACAGTGGAAGAAGGCTCCAACGTCACCATTTGCTACATTTCTAGGAACCACCAAGGGAACACATCATGTTATTTTGATGGTACATGGATACATGGAGAACAACTTGATCCAGATGTCACTGTGTTCACCCTGAATAATGTTCCTTCCAGTACAAAAACAGGGACAAATTTCTATTGCTGGCGAGACGGTGCTGTCATCGGCACCGTTCTCTATGTCGCAAGTAAGTAGGGGACTCGTCCAGTGTCCCTTGCCTCCCTGTTTCCAGTGAAATAGGTGGAATCTCCTGTTCCAGATGACAAGTAAATATTTTCATGGTCTCTTCCTTTGTTTTCCAAGACATCTATGAGAGACTGGAAAGAGAGTCTGAAACAACGCTTGCAGGATTTCCTATTGTTTTCTCAAACTTCCTGATAAGTTTATTCTTAAGAACTAAGATTAGTTAAGGGGAGAAAGTCCAGGTCATGACCTGGTGCCCTGAGAAAATCTCCTGATTTGCCTTCACCATGCAGGGATTAAAACACGATCCAGAGGGAGGGAGGGGCTGCAATCAGAAGGCCCAGAGAGCCAGCTACAGCTGGGCCCCAGGACCGGGGTTTCAGTCTTCTTCCTGCATCCTGCACGGTATCTTAGCCAAGTTTCCTAGTCTCTGAGTCAGCTTCCTCTTCTGCGGAATGGCCGCAGTAACGGAGGGTGTGAGGCTTAAGGAGCATGGCGGGCCTGGGCCCAGTTAAACAGCTGCACGTAGTAGGAGTTCAGCAAACAAGGCCACGACTGTGCTCAGCTGAGCCTGGACACCATGAGGTGAACCAACAAATGTTGGACAACACTTCACTCTTGACATAGGTCGGTGTGAGCATGCGCAGTGGCCTCCTGTGTTGAGACCTCCCTGCCCTGCACAGCAGGACAATATCCGTGACTCCTTCCTCCCTGCTTTCCTGCCAAAGATTGTCTTCGGTCCCTCCGGGGCACTTGGTTCATCTGTGGGTGGCTTCTAAGAGCGGCCGTGACTGTGGGGACTTGGGCTTCTGCCGCATTGCTCACGTCTCAGCTCCCGGCAGCTGTGTTGAACAGGTTCTCAAAATCTGCCTGGCTCCATAGTGTGCCAAACAGCTCCCTGTTCTGTCAGCCGCAGCCAAAGCAGAACACCGGGCACCTCTGACTCTGTTCATTTATCCCGTCGGGTAGAGATAGTGCTGACCCCTGTGTGATCCTCCATGAGGCCTAGAAAGGCACAGGGAAGGGAGGAAAAGAATTCAGAGGATCGAAAGTCTGGAACTTGACGTTCTGGAGTTGCAACAAGTCGCCTTTCATTTATGTGACCCTTTCATTGTTCAGAGTGGCCTCAGACCCCAAAGAGAGCGTCCTGTTGACTTGTTTTCAATAAAGGGATTTAACTAGACCTTTCTTCTTTTTTCTTTCTTTGAACAGAAATACTTGAGGAGCCCAAGGACTTTTCTTGTGAAACCCGGAATTTCAAAACTTTGAACTGTACTTGGGATTCTGGAACCGACACTGCCTTGGACAGCATGCCTTCCCAGACCTACACTTTATTTGAATCGTAAGTTATTGGTTATATTACTGACAGATTCTTCTTTTTTTAAGGTGCTTGTGACATCATACAAAAGTCACATCTAGATGTTGCAGAAACTTTGAACAAATATTTTAAAACCACCCTGCCAGAGTCAGGAGAATATCTTGAAGCAGTCACAAGTGTACACGCTTTTCTATCTAAGTTTTGTTTAAAGAGATTGTGTCGTAAAAATGATAATAAAGACAGTGATGAATATTGATGTGAAAACAGTTCCATCTGGTGAGCTGAGTCAGCCTGAGTTCTGAGTCTTTGAGAATATCCCCAGCAAATTAAGGAGAGGTCTCACCGCACGAGAGGGAGTCAGCAATTCATCAATTTACCATGTAAATCAAATTCATTGAAGCAATATTTTCATGGTTGCTATTTGTTGGAGATGGAACAATCTTGTGTGAACTTAGTTGTAATGCCACTCAAAATGCCCCCAAGCAATGCAGGGAGACACACCTGCACTGGCAAAAGTGTAAACCTTAAAATTGTTTTGTTTTGTTTTAAGAATTTCTGGGAATAAGATACTTTGTGGACACAAAGACTGGTGTAATTGGCAAGTAACTCAAGACTCACAAGAAATGTATAACTTCACACTCGTGGCAGAAAACCTCTTAAGACAGAGAAGTGTCAATATTGTCTTTAACCTGGCTCATCGAGGTGAGAGGAGAGTATGGTAGCTTCTGTGGTTACCCATATACTTTTGATAGCCTATGTGCTTATATATGCTGTAGAATTTTGCTGACTTCACACGCTAAGTAAAAGTTTTAATTTATAACTCTTCATTCCATACTTCTCTCTGTGGATGCAGGTGTGATCCATGATCCCCTATGATTTGTTGGTTCTGATAACATAATAAACACCAGTGAGCTTATTTCTCAACTTCAAAAATAGAACTTTGACAATAATTTCTTTCATCTCCCATCCCACCCCATTTTTTCCATCAAGATAATTGCTGATTTAAATTAGGTGTGTGTGTATTTTTATTTCTTATGTAATCCTAGAAACACTGTATTTTTGTCTGGTTTACATGAATCAAAAACATCAAATTGTGTATAATAATCTAGTAATTACTTTTTATATAATATTAAATTGATTAGATTTACCCACATTATTGAGTATTACTTTTGTTCATTCTTTTTCACTGCTGCATAGTACTTCATTGTGTAAATAAATACAACATTTTATTCATGCACCTCCTTTGATGGATTGGATCAAGGTTTTTGCTCTTGGCTACAATGCTAAAATGAGCATTTGTACATCTATTCATATATATATATATGTTTTTCTTACATATATATGTTTTCATATATATATATATATATATATATATATATATATATGAGTAGAATCTGAAAGAACATAGAAAATGTGAATGTTCAGTTTATGAGATAATGCCAAATGATTTTCTAAGTAGTTATCCCAGTTATACTACAACCCTTTAGGTTTATACATTCTGTTCAAGTTGGTATTGTCACCCTTTTCATTTTTGTCAATTAAATGAGTACAAAATGACATTTTATGATTTTGATCTCATATCCTTGAAGATAAAGATCTCTTCTATGTTTTCATCATATCTGTACCTGACTCCTCTTTGATGAGAAGTAGAATCTATATATACCCCTCTTTTTTCTGGGATGCTTATCTTTCTCCTTTTGCCTTTTTAATTCCTACATATATTTTAGATTCAGTTTAATAATGACTTTATTCAGCCAGCTCATTACAGAATGCCTTCAATGTAGCAGGCACTGAGGATCCAGCAATGGACAAAACTGAGCAACTTCCCGTAATAAGCTTACATGTTAGTGAGTGTTGGGGTAGGGGGTGGGATGAGAGTGGAGAATAGAAATACAGTAAACATGTAAACAATTAAAAAATTTCAAATATCGACCTGTCCTATGAAGAAAAATAGATTAAGGTCCTGGGACTGTCTGAGATGCTTCTTCTGTTAGGATGAGGGAGTTGAAGAATGAAGAGGCAGAAAACATCTAGAAGGACATGTGAAGCGAAAGCAATAGAATTTAAGAAGGTCATGGGTTCAGGACATGGTCTGAATTTTTAGAGAGCCAGAAAGAAGTTTCTGTGTCCTTTCTGAGAGAGAGTGAGAGGTGTTGTAGTGGTAGGCAGTGGCCTAACCATGTGAATCTGGTACCATACTTGCATGGGAAGGTGTCAGTTAGGCCCGATAAATAATGTGACTTATCCTGTAGGAAAAAGATCACGCAGTCTGGAATGTAGGGTTTCTTTGATTTTATCCTCTTTGAAGTTTTAACTTGAGCTTTTTGAATCTGTAGATTTTTGTATTTCACCAGGTTTGACAAGTTTCTGGCCATTACTTCTTCAGCACAACACATTTTCTCCTTTCTTTCTGGGACTCTGACAAATGTTACAATTTTTCTTATGGTCCCCTGTGGCTTTTAAAGGATTCATTTTTTAAAAAATTCTTTTGTCTCCCTATTATTCATATCTGATAATTTTTAGAGACTTCCATGATCTTCACATTTTTCTCCGTGATCTCCCAGGTACCTGCCAGTATTCTAGAACGATATTTTGATGCTTCAGCCAGAAATCTGGGACGATAGCTACCCACTCGTGGCACTCACTTCCACTCCTATACCAAGTGTTAGGAAGACTGATGATAAAATATCAGCTCACTGCCAGGTCAGCAACTCAGCGTCAGGACTTCTTCCACCCACTGTTCCACGCACTGCTCTTGGCGGCCGTTGTGATAGCCTCGATGGAAGAAGCTTTCTCCATCTTTCCAACACCTGAACCCCAACCAGTTTTTTTATTTCAGATATTCTGTTTTTCAGTTCTTAAATTTCCATGTGATTCTTTCCAAAAAATTTTGGTTTTCTTCTGAAGTGTTTTCCTTCTATTCATGCCAGGTGCACTTTTGCCTCATGGATCAGCTTTGAAGTCTTTATCTAGTAACCTTGAGGGAGTCATTGCAATCAGTGGGTCATTTTGATGTGGCATCAGTTGATCTTCTTTCCTTTGGAAGTTGGTGGCTTTTCTGGGTTTTTCTTGTTTGTCAAATAATGTTGAATTGTGCCCTTGCCATTGTTAACATTGTTCGGGGGAACCTCGGGTTCTGTCATCTTCTCTCTTTGGGCTGCTTCTCCGAGTTTTGACTCCCCCCTATGATCTGCCTCCATTTTTAAGTTTCAGGTAGTTTCATTATGTATTTTGTTAAGTTTCTACTAAAATCAGTATGAGAGAAGGGCTGCAATTAGCTTACTGAATCTTGACTAGAAGACTGGTCATGTTTGCCATTTTCTCAAAAAGAAGCAAGAAGTACATATTGAATAAATTGATGAAGAATTGACTTGCCTATTTACCAAGTTATTTAATTTTTCTTTGACTTTCCCTTTTTTGTGTATTTGTTTTGACAGTTCATCCAAAGTCTCCCTTTGATTTATTTGTTACAAAAAACAGTGCCACAAAAAGCACCGTGACCTGGAAGGTTCACCCCATTGGAAATTATTCCACGCTTTTGTGTGAGGTTGAACTGTGTGACAAAGGAGAAGCGATACGAGTAAGAACATCAATTCATTTTCTATTTTTAAATGCCCCTTTATGTCCTGAATGGAGACACTTCTGAATAAAATCACTTTAAGCTCTTATTTTCATTTGGGTTCAAATGGTGTGGTTTATCTGTTTTTAAAAAGTCCTTGAAACTAATCATAGGTTTGAGGACTGGGGAGAAGGAATTAGACCTTTTATTTTTCCCAAAGAAGAACTAGCTTTTTCCAAGTAATATTTGTCATATTGTGATTTACCTTTACAATGAGTTCTGCTCACCAATACTTCTGTCTTCCTTTTTCCATTTTTTTTTTTTTTTTTTTTTTTTTATCAAGCGGCAAAATGTTTCTGTCAAGGTCAATGGCAAGCTCCTCTTACATGACCTGGACCCCGACACAGAGTACATGGCCCGAGTGCACTGTGCTGATGCTAACCACTTCTGGAAATGGAGCGAGTCGATTAGTCAAAACTTCACCACACTTGAAGCTGGTATGTTCAGCTCCCTGCCATTTCATCCAAAGATTTAAACTGACTCACAGCATATGGGTTGGCTTCCCTGGGCATTTGAAATTGTACCAAACACTAAGCAGAACTATCACAACAGAGACTCGATGCCATTTAAAAAAAAAAAAAAAAACGAACTAAATACCCATGAGAGTGACTAGGAAGACAGCACCTCTAACACTTGCCATCAGTGTTATTTCTATTGTACAGTTTCTCTCTGAGCTTTAATTTTGCCAAAATGTTTCCTAAGCTACTGCTATTGCTGGATTCACACTGCAAATAAATATAGAATTTTAATTCACAGCTGGGCGCAATGGTAGTGTTCTCTTCTCACGCTACTGATTTACGGACCGGCTGAAGATTTTCCATCACACTTGGAGTCCTATATTGGGCCTGAGTATTTCAGTTTTACATACTATTGACATCTCCAATAGCTCACTTAGCAAGCTAAAGTCTGCTTTGGTAGATCTGCTTTAAACTGTGTGGTCACCTTAAAGTTGAAAGTGTCAGTGGTTCAAAAGAAAAAGGACTTACTTAAATTTCAATTACTGAATATATCTAAGTTTTGGAGTAACATTTCGCTCTTCATATATGCTCGTTCCACTCACCCTCCACCAAACCTCCCAGGCCAGCGCCCCCACAGCCCTCCGCCCTCTTCCCCTCCTCCCTCCCACCTGTTCCCCCGGTAACCATTCAGTCCTTTCACCTAGTTCAAGATATATTCATGCAATTTGCCCGTATAAATGTTGGGATTATTTGTATCCCACAGGTGAGAGAACCATTTTTGTAAAACGGAGAGCTGCATTCTTAGTGTTATATCCCAAAACAATTCTTCTTCATGGAGATAATTTGAATCAAGTCACAAATTACTTGCCCCCCAGTTTACTACCAAGAACAAGGAGGCAAACTCTTCTAGAACAGTGTGGTGAGAACCATGGCAGTGGGAACATTTGGTGGCAGCTGCCCAGAGGGACCACAGGCAGCCATCGGCCCCAGCCCTCTTGCAGGGCCTGGAAGGCGCCCCCAGGCCACCATCTAGGAGCTGGCAGCTGGTGTGAGGTCTTGACCTCAGGATGCCCCTGGGGCGCTCCCTTTGTGGACCTCTCCTACAACCTTTGCAAATGGGGTGAGGAAGTAGGGATAGTCTGCTCTTAGAAATTAAAAAAATGGGAAACTTAGCTAATTAACCTTCTGATGAATTATTCCAAAATTGTCGTTGGCTTCCAGAAGACTAAGACTTAGTCATAAAGACTTCCAGTTTGCAGCAGACCTTTTGTAAAGCACCTACCGTGTGTATCTAGTGAGGCATGAACAATGTGGCCGTGGAGATGTGGGGAACGTCACAGAGCGTGAGCAAGTGGGGAGCAGGCCTCAGAAAGGACAGGCCGTCGCGACTTCCTTGACCAAAACAGAACAGGGTTGAGTGCATTGTCCTCCATACCTATCGTGCCCCAAGAATTTTTTTTTTGTTGTTAATTTCAGCACCCTCGGAGGCTCCTGATGTCTGGAGAAGTGTGAAGTCAAAGCCAGCACAGCTCGAGGTGACTTTATACTGGAAGGTGAGAGGCACAGATTTGCTTGGCACTGTGTCTGAAACTCTGAAATGGAGCTCGGTGCCAGCCTTCTGCTGGGTGCTCTTCACATGAGTCCAGTAGGGCGTCTCGCCCTTGGCGGAGTCCCTGCCCCACACCCACGTCTCTGGTGCTGGGACCAGCAACTCCTCCCTCGGGAGCCCGTGGTCCCGCGGCCCATGTCTGTTAGAACCTGCGTCTCAGTAACTTCAATTCAGGCCTCTCCCTCTCATTTTTGCAGGGCCCAGGGCCGGAGCATAAGTGGAGAGAAATTCATCCCGTGTTTAAAAGTAATGCTATTTATATACCCATAGTAGATACGAATCAAGCTAAAACACTGTAACACAAATTATATATGGTCTTCCACCTTGACTAACATGGCTTCGGGCATCCTGGGAGGCCAGGTTTGTTTTCAGAGTTCTCTTTTCCTGAGTGTTCTCACACCAAAACATGCAGGTGCCGGAGAGCTGCCCAGGCCAATGCCCACTCTACTTTCCTTCCCACCTCCATCTGGCCCAGCCCTTGAGGTCTCCTGGGTACACACCTGTGGACATGCTGGTCTGTTGTCCGGGTTGTTTACACCCAAGGAAACAGCCACCCCTAGGCAGCTCTCAGATCTCGGGGTGCATCCACCAGAGATGCTGTCTGTCCTTGGGATGGGGGACAGGTCATGGAAGTGGGTTTGGGACTCTGCAGGGAATTCTCTGCAGCTGGAGGGTGGTCTAGAAGGGGGACGTGGACTTGGGCCTGGGGACCACGACTGAGAGCACAGCTAGAAGAGGGGGGCAGCCTGGCGCCGGGCCTGCTGGGGCCTGAGCCGGGCTGTTTTCCTCACATCTTTCGGTCTTGTGCCACTGAGTCTTTCTGAACCCAGGCTGAAGAGTCCCCTCCCTCTGGATTCCGACTCGGCCCCTCTCTGAGCTCTTGAGAAGCTCATGTCCAAACCCGTTCTCCACTCAACTTCAGGTAGATTAGCTTCCCAAGATTTCAGGCCTGGTTTGAGGGTTGTTTTCTCTATTAAGCTGTTTTCATTTACTGCTGCCTGTGTGTGTGTGTGTGTGAAGCAGTTGAGAGACAGAAGGGATGAAAAAGTAATCAAAGCACTCCCCTTCAGAGGAAAACTTTTTGAAACTATTATCAATTTGTTTTTTTTTTTAGCCATTCTCAAAATTGCAAGCCAATGGGAAGATCCTATTCTATAATATAAATATAACAAATCTAGACAAATTCTATGACCTACAACTTGAGCCCATTCCTGCTCCAGCCAGTAACAAAACATTGACCCTCGACCCAGGTTCTTACCGATTCCTCATCACAGCTAGTAACAGTGCGGGCACGTCTCCTGCTTCAGTCATTGTCATTTCTGGAGACCCTGAAAACAGTAAGTTTTGTTTTGTTTGGATTCTTAAGGAAAATGTTGCTGATGTTATTAGGTAGATGGGTAAGCTCAAAAGAAGGTCACTTAGGGAGCCAAAACATTTAGCTACCAGACACTGTGGCTCGTTCCTCCTTGGGCCCTCAGTTGGGGGAGGGGGGTTTCAGCCAGAGCTCAGCTGCTGCCCAGACTGGCCCACCACCTGAGGGCCACCACCTCAGGACATTGTGTCCCGTTACTCTAGTACATGCAGCACTGACAAAGCGTCCTCACTAGGAGCTAGAGTTAGTGTGAATGTGCTGGGCTTATGAAATAAGAGTGGCATTTATTGTACAGCAAAATATCTTGTCAGCCTTTGCCACCTGTAACAAGCCTATTAACATTTCCAGAGATCAGAGGAGTCTGGGCATCATTTTTCATGAGGTGCTTTGCTGGGTTGTAGAATAAAAGGTGCTAACTGGCTAATCCCTTAGCAAACAAGGCAGAAATGACCTTACGTGTAAAATCAATAGTGATATTCATTTCCTTCTTGGGAAGCTGTCAAAGAGGTTGGCTACACTAGCCCCTCCCACCAGGCGTAACACACTGAGCAGTGCACGCTGGACACAATACAGCTGGCAGCTGAAGGTCCGTAATGGACTTTACAATAATGTCTTGCTTCTGTTACTGCTCTTAACATTTTCAGACTCTGCTTATGAAGTGAAGGTAGGTTGTATTACTCCTATCATTCAAATTAGGCTTAAACTTTGGGTAAGTGGGCTAGATAGGAGGATGTTTTTAAAAGACCCAATATGTCAAATAAAAAAGAAATTAAAATTGTGGCATCAGGGGCCTCCCTGGTGGCGCAGCGGTCAAGCACTACACTCTGGAGCTATCGGCAGCGGCGACGCGAGTTCGATGCGCGGCCAGGGAGATTCCCACATGGCACGGCAGACCTCTCCTGCCTCGCCCGCTGCTCCCCTCAGCAGTGTGTTTCGGTCGATTTGCCTGTTCTGCTCCCCA
Source organism: Scalopus aquaticus (assembly GCA_004024925.1). Lineage (NCBI taxonomy): Eukaryota > Metazoa > Chordata > Mammalia > Eulipotyphla > Talpidae > Scalopus > Scalopus aquaticus. The sequence goes on along the minus strand of PVIJ01000513.1, from coordinate 248,080 downwards.
CTCTGTCTCTGGTGAACCCTCTCACTGCCCCACGCCTCTGGCCTGTACCCCAGCTTGTATGCATAAATAAATAAATCTTTAAAAAAATTGTGGCATCAAAGAAAAACTAAGGATTTAATATAATCTTGCCTGTTAAGAACTATGTTAAAGGAGGAAATGCATAGTGGTATTCTGTCTTCATTAGGGACAAAACAGGACACAGCAGGAAAAGTAGGCATTTCACCTGAATTCATCTGGGGGGAGTTGATAGGTAAAAGAAAGACTCTTCACCTGAAGCCCAGTTCAAACAGGCATGAGTACTGACTGCAAAGTGAGACTGGGAAACACCTATGAAAACAGCCCCCCCCCCGCCCCGCCCAAACCCCATTGCCCGTAAAGTGTTAGGGCTCTTACCTGTTACTTGCTGTGCAACCATCCCAGGCGAGGTAGGCTCATTGTCAGCTCTCACAGGTGGACAGAGAATTTTGGAGCCCTGGGTAGATTTTTATAGGCCTTTACTGCTGAATGAGGGGACACACCAGTCTTTCCTCTCAGCATCTCTGCAACTCTCCTTCTCAGTCTCGTGCGGTCTTGCAGCCTCATCGCAGCGTGACGCCTTCATCCCTCGCCTCTCAGCACAGGTGTCCACACTTACACATGTGCGCCGTGCTCTCTGGGCCCAGGTGTCCATAATCATAGGTGCGCGCCCCCTGCCCACACTTCTCAGCCCCAGGCACCCACGCAACCCAGGAGGCACGCAAGGTCACAGGTTTTGACCATCAGTGGGAGAGCAGAAAAATGCCTGATTGACTTCATCCGTTCGAGTTTTTTTTCTTCTTCTTTAAAATACACAATTAAATCTGACATATTGTTATCTCTGTACCATATAGAAGATGTGGAAGAAGAGAGAGTTAATGGCACAGAGGATGGAATCTCTTTGTCTTGGAACCCCCAGTCTGGAGGGGTGCTGGGCTATGTTGTGGAATGGTGTGAGTGTTCCTGGCCCCTGGACTGTTATCCCCAGTGGAAAAACCTGGGCCCTAATACTACACACACAGTCATTAGCTCAGGTAAGAAGAAACTTCCATATCACTGACTCGCTTTACTCACCTTAAGCAAATTCAACCAGGACTTCTGGCTGCCTCACAGATATTTTATGCTAAACTAATCATTTTGAAGCTACAAATCCAACTTGGGTGCTAAGAGTTCACATTTTACAATGATGTGACCTAAGAAATGATCTTTAAAACTACTTTTACAAGAATAGCTGGACCTCAGCCTAAGGGCCGTTTTCATGATTGCCATGAGCTTTTTCTCTGAATTAGTCATCTCAGAGGAGTGAAGGGCCATTCTAACTGTTATCCAGAGAGCTTTTACAAAAGCAAAGAAGTGCATGGATTTGGGGGATGTTTAGGACCTAGAGCCGATGGCATTAGGCATCAAGTCTTCAATGTCAGTGGAACATAATAGAACTTGAACTCTCACTTCCATATTTGGTTTGTAATTTCAAGCTCACTAGTTTAGCAAAGTCAAAGGAGCCCAGATTTCTGGTGTGAACAGGGGTGTTAGTGGCGCCATCTGCTGGGTGATGTGGTGGCTTGCAGAGACACAGGTGAGAGGAAAGGGGAAAGAAAAGGCAAAGCCTTTGAGACACTTGGCTTGCAGGGCAGAGGGAAAGCAAGTTGCTAGAATGGGAAGAGGGTTTAACGTGGTTTTCTGCCTCTTGTCAAATCCGGCATGTGGATAAGGGTGAGTTGGAGAGCTCTTGTTCAAGAGGACGATATATAAGACCGTCTCTGTAGTTTTCTTTGGAGACAGTGGAACACTCCAAGGGGAGACGGTGGGGATGAAGTGCAGAAACCCCTGTGCAAGCAGGCACAGGGCAGGTTCTCTATAAAGTCAGGCAGACGGATAAAGGAGAGTCCCGGAGCCCTCGGTGGATTGTTCAGGCTTTAGTGTTCTCAGGAAACCAGGCACACAGGCATGGGGGCTGCCACGCAAGGAGGCAGGCACAGGCCAGGCAGTGGGGGGGAGAAGGAGTGGGGGGGCTGGGAGGCAGGCAGGCAACCGAGCCTGAGCCTCCCAACCCCTCACGAATCTTTACTTTCTCTGGGCTCTCTCATGGTCTTGCCTCTTATGTAGTCACTCTTCCTCTCATAGCCATCCTGAGTGACACCATCCTATATCCCTGGCCTCTAAGCCCAGGTGTGCACACTTACGCATACCCACAACCCTACTCCAGGTGTCCACACACCACAGCGCCTTCTGCATTAACCCCATCAAGGTCGCAGGGGATAGCCACAGAGGCCAGTGGTGCAAAAAGCCTGATTAATTCATTTACCCTACACCCCTGGGAGGAAATTATGAAAGAGACACCAATTAATTTTTATTATTTTCCAAAAACAAAGAGAATTTCACTCTGCTATTGAAAATCTGTTGATTTTTCTTCTTTAGATGCTTTTAGACCAGCGGTTCGATACAACTTTAAAATTTATGGAGTTTCTACCAAAAAGCCTGCTTATTTATTAGAGAAAAAAACGGGATACTCCCAGGAACTGGGTAAGTTGAAGTGTAAAATTGCTAATTTTACCACCAAAAACCAAATATCCAATTAATATTTTATGTCTATCCAGGTATTTCTTTTTCTGTATAAATGTGCACACACACACTTATATAGTTTTGCATGAAAGTGGACTCTTACTTTTTGCAGTTTGTAAAGTGTTTGACTCATGGCATGAACTATACTTGACGGCACTTGATGGCAAAGTGCCTCATTATTTGTATGTGTCAAATCACCTGTCATTAGACATTGATAATTATTTTGCTTTTCAGCTATAAACTATAAAATTCACCTTCGGGTATCTAGCAGTCCCCAGTGCTTAATCTCTTTTTCCCCTTGCCCGACCTCTTAGGCCCTATGTAAATCAGCATCTTTGTGGCTAAATCTTTGTCCACATCCCATGATAATGGCTTTAAGTGAAATCCTAGAGGTAGAATTATTTGAATCAGAAGGTCAGATTTCTTAAATATTCTTTCATTTCTTTTACCATTTTTAAGACTTTGATACATAAGGTGAAATCACCTCTCAGAAATATTACCAGGATTCCACCAACAGCGGCCAGGGCCATGCTGAGCCTCCTTTGGGGTGACTCTGGCCTCCAGCTTCTCACACCCGCTGAGCCGCTGGGGCCCTGCTTGCCTTGCACTGATCAATTCAAATCTGAGGGCTTCTTCATTCTGTGCTGGGAGCTGTCTGGGACATGCAGGAGGTATGAGTTGTGGGTGCGTGTGTGGTTGGTTGTGCATAAACCAGAGGCGCACAATAGTATGTGGTGAAACAGGCTCAGGACAACCTTCTGGGCAAATGCTCCAAGGATTCCCTAGTGACACTCGGGTAACTCTGCATTGCCACAACATGGGAACTAGAGTTCTTCAAATCCTCCCCGACTCACCTCTTTGAAGAGAACCCTTCCTTGTCCTCTTCTTCCTCCCACTTCAGTTCTTCTGTTCTCTGATCTGGTCTTCTCAGACAGTTTATGTAGAATTCAGGACCAGGATTATGTCGAAGAAAGCTTTCATTCTCTGTTTTGCTGTGGGACCTTGTACAATTTACTGTGTCTCTCTGGGCACCCAGGTGATGCTTGAGCAAGAATATTGCTCCACTCCTCCCCAGCTCTCACACACTGCCAAGGAATAATCTCCTAGAAAGAGATAAAACTTCTTAACCTGGCAGAAGCTCCTCCAGCCTCCCGTCAACTGTAGGTCCACACATATGTGTAAACTGCAGGTTTACACAAATGCTCTGAGGTATTTCCAAATCATGACTCTTTTCTTACCCAATTTTCTTTCCTAGCTCCTTCCAACAACGTTGAGGTGTTTGTGAGTGACTTGAAACCCAACTCCTTCACTCTGCATTGGCAGAATTATTCCGCCAATTCTTGTTCCCAACCTGGTTTCATACAAGGCTACCATGTCTATCTGAAATCTAAGGAAAAACACTGCAACGGAGGATTGGAAAACGGAAGTCTTTCAGGAAAGTAACTTAAAAAAAAATTATTTCCTCATTAAATATCTCATTATTTGAAATCATTGAAAAGGCTGCCATCTCTGAGCAGGACCAGCTGAATTTTCTGCTTGCAAGCTTTTCTGATCGAATGTCATTCTTAAACAATTAGTAGGCGAGACAAGATAGTGGGAACCAGTGTTGGAAGTGACTTAAAAAATGTGGCCTGGTATTTTTAGAACCACTTGAGGAATCTTCAATTCCTGAGTGAACCTGCCACTATGAAGCTTTCTTGCTAACTCCTTTTCCCTTGATTTTCGGTATAGCTCATCACTGTGTATCTTTAAGTCTCACAAGCTCTTACTGTCTCTTTGTGGATTTGTGTGTCTCCCTGGGACACCAACATCCCTGGTTTAGTGGGATATGTAGTTCTTTGTCTTGCCATCTCCTGAAAATTTTACCTGTATCCCCAAAGTGTGATGAAATTATAATAAATTTTGGTGGGATCCAAAATGTTTGTCATGAATCCACAGGAATATTATTACTCAGCGCTCTCGCAAGATCTCTACCATAATCTTAATAATTGTTTTCCTTGAAAATCGTTTTTTTAAAAACCACAGATGGCATAGTTTGCAAATACAATATCAACAACCCGGAACAAAAGACATTTACCGTGAAATACCTGCAGCCGGAATCCTCTTATCAGTTTCTCATCACCGCGTACACAAGTGCTGGCGAGGGGCTCAGTGACCTTTTCACCGAGGTCACCACTCCAGATGAACACTGTGAGTTTTCAAAATTGAAACTCTTTCTTTAGAAGGTCCAGGGAAACTAACAAATTCCACACATAATTGGACTTTGGACTTTGTCTAGATTTTCTTTTTTTAACTTTTCTTCTCTAGCTTTCGGCCTTTGTAAGCTTGTTTCTAGATGAAACTCTTCATCACACACACATGCACACAACCCTGCACATAAAGCAGTAAGAGTGGAGGTGGTCTGACTGATGAGTGAATACCTGGAAACTTCCTCTTGCCTCTCTCTTTATCATAGCTATGTATGTATGTATAGGAAAAACAGAGTGTAGACAGGTGAAGACCTATCTTTCAGGGACTCACAGGGAAGGGAGTGTTTGAAGCTTATCTCCGGAGGATTAAGGGGAACTATTGTATATTCAGTAGGTTTATTTCCCAAAAGTGATCTGAAATTTGAAACCTGCTATGGTTAGTTCCCCAGGCTGGTTCTCCAATACATTATAAATCCATAATTTATCCAAATTTTTAAACCAGTTGTAGTCAACAACACTGAGCTCGAGGGCATAGTGTTCTTCCGTGGAGCAAGAAGAGGGTTTGGTTCCTGGCCCTGGCGTCAAGGTAAATCTTCCGTCAACTGAGGTGCAGCTTCTGCACCCTTGTCAGTGTCTTTCTCTGCAGAGTCCTCTGCTGGCTTTGGGCATCTCCCCAGGTCTGCCCTTCCTTACAGAACTCCAGTATTACCACCCCTTCACCGCCAAATCAAACCCTCTTCCTTCCAGGACAGCCAGGTATTGGGGATGGGGAAGACAAGAAGACAAATAAATTGAACAGAAATATATGACACGTGAATGACTGCAGCCTCCAAGCCCGCTCTGTGCAATGGCACTTATAAAAGAGGGTGTTTCCAAACCCAACTGAATTATCCATTGGCAGATGTTAAAATAAAAATGTCATTAAAATCTCTCTCTCTTTTCCTTCTCTAGCCCATTTACTGCTCATATACATATTACTCATGATTTTCGGAGTTGGGATGATCATCATCATATGCTCCCTGAAAAGCCAGTGGTAAGTGTGTCAGGAAGATTTTATCTGAAAAGAAAGTCAAAGAAAAATCTAAAAGGGGCATAAGATAAAAATCATGTTGAGTAATATGAAAAAGAGTGCTAAAAAGGGCAAAGGAAACTTAGATGAGAATATGATTTATTTAACAACGTTGCTTTTCAGGTCAGTACACAAAGGAAATAACTAAAAAAACTGCAAAACTTGTTCCATAGCAATAGCCAATGCTTGCATTTGAACTACGTGCCTGGCAGTTTGCTAAGTGCTTTAGATATAATCACTCACCAAATCCTCAGACCACAACCAGAATTACTTGAACTGATGAGAAGATTCAAGCATGGAAGGAGGGTTAAGTAGCTGGTCCAAGTGTGTAATAAATGACAGAGCAAGAATTAGATGCCAGGAATCTGACTCCAGATTTCTTGCTCTTAAATATTCCACTCCATTGCAAAGTCCAGTCTAATTTTTACTTTTTCTAGGATGAAGGAAAAGTGCTATCCTGACATTCCAGATCCTAACAAGAGCAGTGTCCTGTCATTAATAAAATCCAAGGTAAATGCTGGGAAATAGCCTGTGTGCCACACACCTACCAAAGACGCATGCAGGGTCGGGGCTGTAATAACCATCTCCCCTAGACCGCCACGGGAGGCTAGAGCAAAAGCCATCCCCTCTCCCACAGCCGTGCACTGGGGGGAACAGAAGTCCAACTTCTCTTTTGTGTCAGGGAAAACCTTTGTTTTCAACACCATCTCCCCTCAAATTGTGACCAGAATGAAACAGGAATGAAACTGGAGCTCTAAATGCACTTCACACGTTTTATACATGCTAACACACACACACAGACTCTATCTACATACTTGTTGTCTGTTTCAGGAGAATCCTCATCTAACAGTAATGAATGTCAACAGCTGCATTCCAGATGGTATTGAAGTTATAAACAAGCCAGAAGAGAGTAAGACACAGTCCTTAGGCACGAAGAAGTCACTCACAGAAACTGGGTCTTCCATGCCTGCCTACCTTTACCTCCTCCCAGCAGAGATGAACTCCTCGGGCCCTGGACCATGTGTCTGTTTTGAGAACTTTACCTATGACCAGGCAGCTTCTAACTTCAGTTCTTGTAACCATGTCCCGGTATCCCCGAGAGCCCCACCAAATCAGCTGGAACTACTGACTGTACCTGAACATTTACTACAGACACTAGAAAAAAACTACATGAACTCGCTGGGAGAAATCCCCGCTGGAGAAACTAGTTTGAATTATGTGTCCCAGTTGGCTTCACTCATATCTGGAGACAAGGACAATCTCGCAACAAATCCCCCAGGGCCAGCACTCTGCTTGGAGTATAAAACGCAAATGGCCATACCTTTGGGTCTTGCTCCTCTTCCTCACACGGACACTAACAGTGCGCCCTCCAATTCCCTTCCAAACTAAGGTGAACACTACTGCTAGGCACCTCCTCATTTCATACTGATGCTACATAGACACGAAGGGAAGCATGGCTGACACCATTACCATCATCACCAGATACCTTGGTACTTATTTCCAGGGAGCTTTCACCGTTTGCAGGTCTCACCAAAACCGCTCCTATCTTGCGAGCTTTCCCTGTCCAAAGCCATGAAACTGAAGTTCTTCCGTAGAGCAGGCTTGCTGCAGAAATGGCAGGACTGTGGGAACAGGCTTGCTGCTGTGTGTTCCAGGCCCTGGCGCTTGACATAGGCAGAGACCCTGTCCACTCCGTCCTGGACAGGGTGACTGTGGGCCTAAAAATTCACTTTCCGCTGAGTAAATATTCCAATTAAATTTCACCCCCATGTTCAAGGTAAAAGTAACTAGATTTAAGGCTTTCATCAAGGCCACAAACTTGTCAGTAGAGCATCACTTGTCAGTGCTCATTTACTCTGGGTGTTTATGAGCAAGTCACAGAAGCCTGAAACTGAATCCAATTTTAGACTTGATTAGAAGTAATAAAAATTGTAGTTCATAGATGTAGTAAAATTCTCTCTTCTGGGGACAGAGATCTTTTCCAGTAGGTAAGAAGTGAGTGAATCCTAAGATTCCAGCTCAAGAGATTGGGACTGGCAAGAAATGCCTTAGTGTCAAGATAGTAATACTCCTTTGTAAACACCAGTCTTCGAGCATCTATTTTACAACCTCCTCAGAATAGAAAAAGGAAAAAATAGCATTAAATAATTCATTCACATTTTAAGTTCCCTCTTATTTTCTCCAGAACAACAACATATACATGACCCGTTAAAATTTAGCATCCTTTGAATTTTGAAATAGGTTTTCTGGGTCAAGCATCACCTTCACGATCTCGTTAATAATTCTATTATGCTCATATAATGAAACCTCATTGTTGGACATCATTTAGACTTAACTGTAAAAAGTTACATGGAGCGGGAGAGGACAAGTACATGCCAAGCACCCGATACCCAATAGTGCTGCTACATGTTGACTCCTTTCTCTTCCTACTGCCCATCATCCCTTAATGTTGTTTATGACATTTCTAAACCAGTACAAATACGTGTTCCTTTTTGTTTTCTGACGCCTGTCAGTGTTGTGGAAATGACTGTCTGTGCCTCTAGTACTAAATGCCAGAAACAGAGAGGCAAGAAGAGAGTGGGGTCAGGGGTCAGGGGTCAGGGGTCAGAGGATGAGATTAGAGAGAGAAACTGGGAGAGGGAGGGGGAGAAAGAGACCTAATTCTACCCATACAAAACAGGACTTCTGTTCAGGTATATCAATTTTTTCCCCTATGTCTAAGCCTTTTGCTGAAAAATTGGTTTTAGGTACCCCTAATATAGTACAAATGAGTCCTATAATTTCCAAGAAGACTTCGAGACCAGTATTGTCATTTACCCCCTTTATGTTCCTTTGTCATGATGCAATTATAAATGGACAAGAAAAATCAATGATAGTGTTGTAAATAGTATCTCAGATTTTCTGTAAAATGTAATCCACAAAACCTTGAAGTCAATTTTGTTGCAACGAGCCTTAATTGAAATAGTTCACCATTGCACTGTTTCTTTATGAACTGAAGATTTAACAATTAGTATTCTGGCAAGTCACCTCCTGAGTTTACTAAAAATCTAAGTTCCTGGGTACCACTACAACCTCCTACCAGGGTACCTACTAAAACCACGTAATCAGAATCTTTGTGAACCAAGAATCTATTTATTTTCTGGAATCTATCTATTTTCTTGGCTCTCAGGCATTCTGATGTGCACTCAGCTCTGAGACTCATTGGCCCAAGTCAAATGAGGATGTCTTCCTGAAATATACCAACAGAAAATGCTTGGCTATATTACTTTGTGTCTACAATATCACTGTGACTGTGTCTTGACTATAAACACTCTTCTATGTTCATAACCACCAAATAAATCAGTATTTAAAAACTTAATTTTCAAGACTATATGCTACTTAACTGCATTGCTTAACAAGTGCTATTCAGTGACTTTGAAATTTGTTTTCGTGTCAGATTAGGACAAAACAGTTTCAAAATACATGAAAGGAGAATAACAAGTGCCTTTAAACTAGCATTAGCTCCAATAGCCACTAAGTCAGGGGGGTTTCAGCCCATCCATACCCTTAGCCAATCTCCCTCCTGATAGTATTTTGAAGTTAAGTCTTATGATGTAATCAGTAAATACATGTTTCTCTAAATGGGCTCTGCTTTTTCTAATAAAGTCAGTCAAAATACCTTTTTAAAGACTCATATCTAAAATCAAATTAGTAGTAAGCCCTCAGAGATTATCAGGCTATTTTGATGGTAGGCAGTATTGTCATTGACATGTAAGTGCCATGCCAGCCTGGAGCCCTCTTCAGTTGCATTCCGGGTACTGCAACTGGGACTTAGTCACACAACAGAGCTGTTGACCAGCTCAAAGTGTTCACTAACATTCCTACACGGAATTCATTAATTCCAGTGGAGCTTATGTCCACAGAATGTGTATTTTAGAAAATGAATACTAGATAATATCAAATATTTCTTCCAAAAGCCCTGTGGAAAGATAACCTGGCTTCCAGCTCATTTACAAAACATTGAACATTTGACATAAGCAGAACTTTTAAAACCCTGAGTTACACAGAAGATGGAAAGCCTTCAGAATTAGTAAACTGATATTTACCACATATCAAAACACAGTCAATTCAAATCCAGTGTTAATCCAAATCAAATTCAAATGTAGTTGTTTTAGTCCTCTAAGATAAGCGCATTTTAAAAGCTCTAGTGTGTGTGTATAATATATATATATATATATATATATATATATTTTTTTTTTTTTTTAATACATACAAGCTGGGGTACAGGCCAGAGGCGTGGGGCGGAGAGAGGGTTCACCAGAGACAAAGTGGGGAGCAGAACAGGCAGATCAGAAATACACTGCTGAGGGGAGCAGCGGGCGAGGCAGGAGAGGTCTGCCGCACCATGTGGGATTCTCCCCGGCTGGGCATCGAACTCGCATCACCGCTGCCGACACCTCCACAGCGCAGCGCTTAACCGCTGCGCCACCGGGGAGGCTCTTTTTTTTTTTTTTTAAATCAATTCAAAGGGAGTTGATACAGTCTGAAGTCCCCTTCTCAAAATTTGCATGTCGAAATCTCAGGACTGAAAGAGATTAGGATGTGGGGGACTTTTGGGGGTGATTAGGTCATGAGAACAGAGTACTCATATACAGGATCAATGCTCTTGTAAAGACAGCTCAAGAGCCTCCTTAACCCAGATAAGCACACAAAAATCTGGGACTGGGAGGTGGGTCCTCACCTGACCACACTGGTGCTGGGATCTTGAACTTCCAGCCTACAGAACTGTTGAAAAAGGAATTCCTGCTCCCCCTAAGATACCTAGCCTGTGGTACACTGTTAGAGTAGTCTGAGCGGACTAAGAGAATACTTTCTTTTCTTAGCATTTTTACATACCAAAGTTTTTTAAAATCACACACTTTCTAAAGTTCAGCTATATGATCACTCTTTTCAAAGATCAGCTGTATGATGATGAAGTATGCTCTCTATTTTAAAGCCAACTATTTTTGTTGAATGACATCTACAAGTGGAATACAATGGGAAAAGTATTACACAGAAATGTACTTAAATTAAGAGCAAATTATCCAAAATAAATGCATTTTTTAAAGTGAGACATGTTTTGCTATATTTAAACAGCTATAACAGACCGTACCTTTGATACTGAATGTTACTCTTCACAGCTATCATTTCCCTTATGGCATTTGCTTTTGCCACTAGGTAGCAGTAGGTTAGTTAATCAGGCCAGTTTCTGGGTGAAAAATCAAATACCTTACACAGAAAAGTCACCATCCCACCATCATCACTTCTATTGCATATTAATTCTGAAAAAAATTCCAGAACTGTTCTGTCTAAAGTTAGACCCATTGTTTCAAACCTTTATAGTGATTTGAGGTTAAAAAATAGAAAGTGTAAACATAAGTGTTTGATTAAGTTATGGAGAATGTTAAAGTGGCAAAACATTTGGAAATGCCACTAGTTCAAGTTACTGAACTAGACCATAATCTGTGGTACTTCAAAGTCCCTTTTACTGGGAGTAGCAGCATCAGTGATACATGATGCAAATCAACAGATTGAGCATTTTAAATTTTCAAACAGAATAACACAAATTTAAGAATTTTAAGTACATTTTATTAACAATGTATCCCTTTGATAAGATTATGCTTCAGGAGGCTTTTAATGCCCTTGACATAAACTGTACACATTATACAAAAAACAAGAAAACCAAAAAAAAAAAAAAATCAAGGTAAGCAAAACCATTTGGGGACAAACCTTATTTAAATTATACACAATGAAATATTCTTACGGAAAATATATAAATACTTTTTCTTTCTATGTTACAGTTATACAATATAAATCAGATTTCAATGTCTGTTCAGTGACTTACAAACACCAGAACCTCCAAATATGTAGCAGCGTATTACTAAATAAAAAAAAGAAAACCATGTGGTTAGGGAGCATTAAGTCTGAGATTTTTTTTTTCTTCCACAATCCCTTACCACTTTCCAAACTAATTTACACCATTTCTTTTACAATGCAGCTTTAGGATTTCTGACAGGCCAGTAATGGAATATTTTTCAACCACTATCTATGAACATTTTTTATTCCCCCCTCCACCCTAAGACTTTGCATTTTGTGCTAGCTCAACCTATTTAGTGGCAAAAGTACAAAGTATAATTTTTTGGCATAAATTATATCTTTCAAATTAAATATTTTATAAAGAAAGTCAAACAAAATGTGCAATTTATGCATGCTGTGGCACAGCTATCCACCTCCATTACAAAAATACTCTAAATGGGAAAAACCCACATTCTTTGTGAGTCATTTAAAACTAGTATGAATGAAAAATACCCTGGGAGCCTGGAACTAAAATAATGAGTGCCTCTAGAAAGATTCTCACTGATTTCAATATTGTTTAATAGGCTTTGCTATTAATTTCACTGGTATGCCCTTACAACCCTCACTGTAGTGATACTCATGAAATTAAGCTGGTAAAAATGTATTTCCTGAATGGGGAGACAGGAGAGACCTTTTCCAGCTTGTATTTTGGAAAATCTGAAGTGTCCTTTTATTGCAACACCTCATCTTATAAAACTACCTCCATTAATTCTAGCTTTTCTTTTTTCCCATGTTTCAATGAGCTATGAATTTGAGACAAAACTGGAAGCACAAGACAAAAAGGGAAAAACCTTACTTGCAAAGGCATTCCCAAGCAGTTTACAAAGCTCATCTCATACAAAATTGGCACCTCATTCTTACTATGCAAAAATAACTGCAGTTACCATTTGGATGACAGACTATTTGATTGGTTTTTATTGCTTCATGATCTGTGCTTTAATGCGGGGTTCAAAGGTACCCTCTGAACAGAATGAAAAAAATATTTAATGTAAATAGCAGCAGACAAATCTAAATAAGCACTGACACTGCACTGTACACTTTGCCAATGTAACATGTGCTGAAAAACTCAGTTTTAATCATCTCAAGCTCTGGATAAAAGAGCTAGAAACTGTTTATAGCCACCATTACAAAAGGACTTGTATGCATTATGTTGTTAAGAGTAAGAGTATAATAAGGAACGTACCTCCAATGAGCCTCTCTTAATGTCAACTGTCTTATAGAATTGTCCTTATGCTATCAATGTTTATTAGAAAGTTCTTTTATTAAAGAAACCTTTTTCTCCCCTCAAATCTACCTAAGCATAAACAAAAAAAAAGCATTTAAGAAATTTTGACCATATTTTATAATACTAAATTTCTAATTTCCTTATTTTTACTTAGTATGTGAAGTTGAATCTGTTCTTGAAAAAAATTTCAGTTAGAAATGACAATTTACAATTAGAAATTCGCAATTTACAACTGGCACAACTGCCCAAATTCCTCCAAATTATTTATTAATTACCAATAGTACAAATTTTTATGGACTAAGATTAATTCTAAAATCTTGAAAACCTACAGTCTTGATATTATTTTGGTATTCTATATCTGGTAATATCTGTTATTTGTAGGTGATTTTTTTTTCAATTATTTTTATTACCACTGACACCATCCCTAATCTTTTCTGCTATGTTTTTAAACACCTAATCACTTGGCACTGGATGTGAGCATTTTTCATTACAAAAGTCTACTTTTATATAAATAAGTACTTAAGAAAATGTATTAGACCTGTCAATGAAACATGGATAAACCGAATAGCACTATAAATTTAAGTACAGACATTTTTTTCCTAAAGGTTACTGATATCCACAAAGCTCTGACTGTCTCCCCAAACTAAGTGCTACAGGCAAGTATTATGATGTATACATACATGTCTTTTTAAATAATAATCAAAAAAACTGTTCAGGTTAATAGTAACAAAGACTTCATTTCAGAATGGATGACTAAGGTGGGGCCCAGGTATGGGGCTGGTTGTGTATGAGTCAAAAAATAAAAAGGAAAGAAAGAAAAAAATTACTGTTAACTTTTGAGATATTAAACCACAGATTTTATATTCTATATTAACTGAGGTAGTGTTTGAAATGAATGTCTAAAATATGTTAATCCCATTATGAATAAGATTACTACATTACCTCCTTTGGAGTTTTTAACCACTATTTGGTCTACTATCTCTGACATTTGGTTCTCTGGAAGGTAAATTAATCATACAAAACCAGAGACCAAGGTGACAAACAACGTTCTTAAAGTACTGCTGACATTTAAATAAACACTTGTGTTCAGTAATAAATTAAAGTTAAAAAAGTATTTGCTATATCTTCAATTGAATTTTATGAGAGAAAATCTGAAGAACCACTTTTCAACATAAGCAGCAGCTTATAGCCCTTATCTGCTTTGTTATAATGTTAAGTTGCTACACAGTGCACGTAAGAACAATTCACTGAAGTGCAGTCAAAGAGGTGTTATGAAGTGAGATGAAATGCTTCATCCCAATTGGAACTTTCAGTGCTAGAAAATTAAAAAAAAAAAAAATCTCTGTGAGTTACGTTTTCTAGTTCACAGGGTTCTTTACAGAGATCTCAAAGAACAAGTCCATTTTAAAAAGAATCTATAACATGGGAAAACATTAATCAATGCACTATGACTGTGTCAAAGCTGATGTGTAATTGTAAAAATGGTATACACAAATGAGTTTAAAAAGGGTCCTAATCAGTCCAGCTGGATTTTTTTCTATTTATATATAGACCTCAAAAGAAGATAATCCTTTCATTTACAAACATTCTAATGATGATGGCCATGCTACTTTTATATACAAATTTGCATATATGTTTAATCTGTAAAGATTTCCAAGTATCTTTAGACATACACAAATTAAACAAAACCTTGCCCTCATCAGCTTTACAACTTCACAAATGTGATAAAGGCAATTATTGTACTGATAAACTCACCTATCACTGCATTTAGCTTGTGCAAAACAAGAACACTGATACAAAAACTAAATTACTGCTACTTTAAAATTTGGTACTTAAGGCTTTTCACTACAATTTTTAATGGTAACAACAAGTTTCTCTAATGATTTTTAAAAAGAAAATATGGCTCTTCTTTTCCCATGGAATGTGTAAACTGTAGGCAAACTTATCTTTTCCTCAGGAGATCCAAAGTGTTATTTAATGCTTTCTTTTGCTTTAGGTCTCAATAGTGCTTATTCAAGTTCCTGTTTAAAATGATGAAATGGGAAGTTGATGAAAATAGAGGTTGACTGAAAATATATGCATTCCATAAAGAGAAATACCTTGAATTATAAAATAATTTTCTGATTTTAATCAGGAACTGTAGTGAAAAACCTTAATTGGTTCAAATAGCCTAAAACAACACATTGCAACAAAACTGAAGAGATGGAAAACAACTAAGAAACTTTATGCAAGTCTAGTAACATAAAAAATAACTTATAAGTCCCGAGTTGTTGAGGCTCTTCTTTTGCTTTGAGGTTATAAACCTCTGAAGTAGTGTTACAAACATTAAGAAAAATGTGGAAGGGCCTAGATCCCCCTCTAATACCAGCAGTTACAGCACACTCCATTGCGGTAACAGGATGTGGCCTCAGAGACACTGATTCCTGGTTTCCAAGAATTAGTTAATAAACAAGGCATCTTTATATTCATTCTAAAAAAGGAATTCAGAAATAACTGTGGTGGTTGCTTCTGCATATCCTATTATTGTTCCACTGTGATTATGCATTTAAAATGAAAAAAATAGAAAACCTCTCCAGGTATTCAGTGCTTGGCTCTTGCATACAATGGTAACTAAAACTCTTAAAACTGTGGTAATGAACAATGAAGCCCCAAAAGGGTTCAGTGGGATAGAGAGGACGTCGTTTTGGTTAGCGAAGTCTGCAGTTCCAACTGTTTATGTACCAGCCAACTGCTGGAACTGTGTACAGAAGATACTCCTGTATTTGCTGCCCAGTCAGCATTTTCTGAGGCTTTTAGGAAATCCACAAATATCAATATAGTATATATCTATTAAATCATAAATATGAGGTCAGGATTCAGCAGATGTATCAACTATAGGTTGCTTTGGTGGTGTTGCCAACACAGCCTCTGCTTCTTCATGCATCTAGGAAAGAAGTAGTAAATTGTTAATAACTTTCTAGTGTGTTCGTACACAGGTATAATTTCTTTCAAGTGAAATACAAAATTATTCTTGCGGGACAAATTTCAGAAGAACAGTCCTACTTACTTGTAAAAACTGTACATCTTGAAATAATTCTTGTATGAACCTCCGACAGGGAAGTCTAAACGTGCAGTGTGACAGCAAATGGGAAACCTCAGAGTAAAGGCATATATCATCAAATGTTTGAGGATACTTCTCCTTAATTCTAAAATGAAAGAAGAGCGTATGGTGTGGTAAAAATTATAATAACAACTGACCTAATTTTTTTCCAAAGTGTCATTTCTTAAGGTAGTTTTCTTCCTCCAGATACTGATATGGCATAAATGGTGTAACAGTATAAGAATTCAAATTATTAAATATTCATGCCTAACACTTAAGATATTTTAAGTTTTGGTTTCCCTTTTAACATGGCCAAAATCCAAATGCTTCTTGGGAGTGAGAAATATCTTATTCACAAGCATAAATGCAAAATCAAAATTTATCAGTCAAAAATGCTGCAAATGTTCCTCAAATTAAGTTTTAAAGTAGAAGTTTTTAAACTTCGACTAAAGTTATTAATAACCACAACTGGACTACTTCATCTTTCACCCTTCAAACAATGAACTTCAGCTAGGACAGCAAGGTATCACAGAATCAGCTGTGGGATATGGTGGGGGTGATACACAAGTAAATACCCATTACTCCTGGAGGAATGCAGTGGGACCCCAGTATCTCTGTTATCTCTGTTATCCTTTTTTAAAGCCTCACAGGAAACTGAGGGGCATCTCTTCTGAGAACTACTACTCTAAGTAGTGCAAATCAAAGATGCTAAAGATTCAGTCTGAATTTTGTTGTTATAATTCAGAAAAATAAAAATACTGTTAATTTTAATGAGAAAGCATGAAAAAAGGGTAAAATTAAACTAAGAAAAAAACATTTGTTTTAGGTAAGTCAGCTTTTCTTGAACTTTTTAGTTTCAGGAATCCCCCCTTTCGTAGAAGTTATTAATGATGCCAAAAAGCTTAATTTTTGTAGGTTAATAGCTATTGGTAATTACCACATTAGAAATTAAAATTGAGAAAATTTCAAGATATTTATTAGTTCACTAAAAAGATAAACCCTATTACATGCTTACATAAATTTTAATGAAAAAAATGTTATTTTCCAAAATAATAAAAGTGAGAAGAGTAATATTTGTTTAACATTTTTGCAGATCTCTTTGACGTCTGGTTTACTAGAGGACAGCTGGATTCACATATCTGCTTCAGCATTCAATCTGTTACCCATGTTATTTTGACTGGAAGTATATTAAGACTATCTAGAGTCACATATTATGCCATACAGTTGAGAACTACTGATGCAAGCTGGTCTAACTTCTGGGAATTTCAAGTCATTTTTTCACTATAAAAAGCAGACCAAATAATATTCATCTCAGAGTTTACTTACGTTAAAAGTCCAGTTTCATGACATTTAGTTGAAACTGAACTACTCAAATTAATGACTAATCTTAGAACTTCTTTTCGAAGGAGTATACGGCACATTGGTGTATCATCTGGAATTGTTTTAACACCTGAAAAGATTAAAATACCTTATTTATATTTCATACAAAAATGATTATAACTCATGGGATTTGTTTTTAAAGTTTACCTAAAGCTCTAAGACTGAGATAAATTATATATGACCTAGCCATCATCTGGAGAGCAAAAGTCTAAGGAAAGCAGATCGATAAGGAGTTACACACTAGTAGCTGATACAGGTGCAAGAGGTGGCTAAATAGGCCTCACTGAAACTGCTTTATCATAGCTTTGAGACAACTTTAACACTATTTATTAATAACAATAACAAAACTAGTCCATTTTTATTAAGAATGTATGGATTTGAATCTGAAAACTCACCTAGTAGCAATTCTGTGCTTTTGGTGCTACTGGCTGAGCCTTCTTGAGAAACTGCATCACTGCATCCAGAAATTCCCGAAAACTTAGAGGGAACTACCTCTAAAGGATTATGGATAGTCTGCTCACACCAATCAGAATATGGAATGTCTTGAAGGTCTGAAAAAAATTTTTTTTCAATTAAAGTATTATAATGTCTTAATTCCTGTGCTGGCATTTATACTATACTGAACATGATTCCTTATAAATTTCTTTCCACTTTTCAAAAGTTATTTTTTTCAAGAAGATTTTCAAAATAGAGTGCTCAGAGAGTGAAATTTGTCAAATTCTAAAAACATTTATACATAAAGATTTGTTATTCTAAATTACAAAATTCAATTCTAAATTGAATATGTGATAACAAAAAAATTCAAATAAAGATGTATAGCAAACAGAAGTTAAGACCCCTTAGTGAATAAAAAGTGAAGACACCTTATTGAATCCACCTCCCAGTGCTGCCACCCCCAAACTTAATATACCTCTTTATAAAAAAATATGGTTAAAGTTTGAGACAAATATATACACACATATATGTATACACACATACATAATGTATTTCAGATCTTTCACTATTTTAAACTTGTCTTTCATGTTCTTCAGGTGTTTAAGTAGAACTATACTACAGGCATTATTTTATGACTTGCTTTACCCATTTAATATTTACCAATGTAAGAATAACCAATAGAAGCTGATTTCTTAAATTTATTAATTAAATTTACTATACTATCCATGCATTACTGAAGTACTTCCTAACCAAACATCTTAGTGTTACTAAAAATGACATAAACTTTTTGATTTAAAATTTTTCTGAGCATTTAAATTAAATGATTACAGCCAGTGGAAATTAAGAAGTCTTTATTTTTTCAGGCAATTATAATGGGCAACCTATTCCATACGCTCATGGTACTACAAGAAATACTGGAAATCGGTTAAAGATTCAGAGAGAGGAGACACACACACACAGCCAGAGGTAAGACCTCTGTAGCCAGTCTACTACTCTTTCTACTACAGCATACTGTCAAAGTAGAGGAAATAGAGGTTTTAAAAAAGTCCAGGAAACTAGGCCAATGTCAACACATACCACTTCTCCCTGTGTTGTTTTCCACATAACAGAGAAACACCTTATCTCCTAAGCACTTCCTAAAATTACTATTTATACACTACTCATAATGAGCAGAAAACGCTTTGGTTCCTTGGAAAAGACGACCAATAAATTTAGCATAGTTTTACATTTTGGTTATTAAGGAAATCATGTATCTGCTAGATACTTAAAAGTAAACATGCTACTTAAATTATATATTTGAAAATAAATTACCAAAAGATTTGCAAAATAATCATGTAAGAGATGAATGTTATTTCAGACTCAGTTAATAAGCTGAACTATCAGAATTTATGAGATTATTTCTAAATACATTACTGTGAGTTGACATCTACAGAGAGTTTACTGAATGCTGATTTACATGTTATTCAATACCAAAATAATACCAAAGGGTACGTATTATTATTCCTATTTAAGACTCAAGCAAACACAAAAAGGAATATTCAACAAAATTAGGTAACTAGCCAAGAACAAATAATTGAATGAAAAAGTAAGGTTTTCTGTCTTCTTGAATCCAAGCTCACTGTTCTGCTGTTGATACCAGTGGTCTTCAGTGTTTGGAAACGGCATTTCCTGGAATCTCCTCAAAAGTTATCACATGGGAAGGGCCCAGTGGATAGGGTCTTACTCCACATTCTCCTTACCCCCTCATCTGCACACAACTGATGTTTTACACAGACTTTGATTAAAACATGGATTCTGCAGCTAAAATAATTTTAGAAACCATTACTGTGTCTTCAGGAATGGCAATGATCCATTACTTTCTTTTCTTACGTAGTTTACACCCACTCCTCACAGTTATCAAGGATAACCTCCATCTTCTTGCCCCTGTCTTTCACAGTTGAAAATTTTTTTCTTTTTCTTTTTTTCCTTTTTGGTAATGTTCTCTCTTTCCAGATGGTATGATCTAAAATACTTGTAACTAGGAACGTTAACAGCCTAGGCTGGTTGACTACACTAGGGAAAATGTAGTATATGTAAATTGGACCCACAGAAATGTATAATACTAAATTAAAGGCTAAGACTTTGTCTTGCACTCTAAACTTATACAATGTATAAATATCTGGGAAGGTGCCAGAGAATAAAATTCTACTAAATATACTATTTTTAACAATCTATCCCCAGTACCACCAGACTGGAAATTTTAGAGAATGAACTCTCTTGTGTTTAAATGTTAATGTCTACTTAAAAGAATCATTAACTAGCAAAGGCAACTATTTTTAGACATCTGTCATTAATAAGGTATTTTTTTAATACACAAAAACCTTATTATGGCGCTGCAGCACTGCTTCTCAACTTTACTATGTACACAAATAACCTGGAAGACTTAGGAAAATGCAGGTTTGTGGTAGGGGGTGGAGGCTGAGATTCTGCATTTCTAGCCAGAGTTCAGATGCTGCTGATGCTGCTGACCCACTGCCTACTCTTCCGGCAGCAAGAGTTCCGCAGGTTCTGTTCTCTACCTCTCTTTCTAGAACCATCTTCTATCAGCATCCCCCCTTCCTCATTCAAATAGGTGTCTTTATAGTCCCTTTTACTTCTCAAGCTTATGCCATGAAAAGCAGCTTATACTGTTCTACCTTGAAACTCTCTATAGACTCCAGTCTTCCCTTAGTTTGCATTCATTTTTTAGGCCAAAGTTCAATAGTAATTTCTAAAGAAGTCTCTTTTTTAAAAAGCATTTATTTATTTATTTATTTCTGTGTAGAACTGGGGTACAGACCAGAGGTGTGGGGGGTGAGAGGATTCGCTAGAGAGAGTGGGGAGCAGAACAGGCAGATCTACTGAAATACACTGCTAAGGGGAGCAGCGGGCAAAATAGGAGAGGTCTGTTGTGCCATGTGGATCAGCTCCCTGGCCAGGGATCAAACTCAGGCTGTTGTGGTGGGCCTTCACGGTTGCAGCGTTGAGACTTAACTCGTAGGCCACCAGGGAGGTCCCAAGATGTCTCTTCTTTGACATGCACATTTGGTTATATTTCTTTGCTAATATCAAGTACCTATCTCTTGATGGCACTAGTTACAAAAGCAGCATTATATTCATATTCCATTGATCAACCAATCAATCTCTTTCCCCACTGGAATAAATAAAGCTCAAAGCACACAAAAATAGTATGTTTATTTTTTCCCTCCTACAATGTTTTACCTACCATCTAGTTGAAAGCCTTCCTCCCTTCACATCCCTGAAATGGCTATCAGTAACAAATAATCATTTCTCAGTTAAGAGTTATTCACCCTCTGCTGCTCCTCAGTCTAACACCTGAAGTACGTAGAAAACAGTATAGGAAAGCTCCATTGCTAAGTGTTTCATTATGTATTTGCTGAATGAGTAAATAAAGAAGTAGAACTTGTAGGAACTAAAGCAAAGCAATGTATAACCAAATGATTTAAAATAGCACCTTCTCTACTGTGTATGATATATTAGAAGAGTTATTCTAAAACTTTTCACTCACAGAAAATGAAAATACTTACACACACTGGGGCCATGGTCACGGCTGTTCACAGTGGGAAATGCTGAGTCCAGGGATTTGTGAAACCCAGACCCCATAGGGGCTTCGAATCATTGAGGGGGTTAATATCTTCCCATACCCATCTTCTATATCAGAGTGCTACAACCTATTAGCTGGGACGTTCTGAATTAGTAACGAAGAAATTTGGAAACGTGACACAAAGAACTTTGGTCATCATTAGGTTTTTATGAGAGTGGCAAAGTGGCATTTACCAAGAAACGGTATCTATGCTAGTATGTTTAAACACATCTATACTAATTTGAAATTGGTAATACATGTCATTTGTTGAATCATAAAAAAGCTGAATATGAGTCCATTTGATTAACTTAACTCATCAAATACATACTGAGTGCCTACTATGGAAAGCAGTACATACCCAGGTATTAGTAATATATAAATTAAAAAATCATATTCTGAAAGGACTTACTAAATGGGAGAGAAAAAGAAGAACCAAGCAATAATTACCATGTGAGACCCATGCACACAGGGTACCAAGAAGGAGGAGTGTCAATATCTAACTTAGAGTCAGAGGGAGCATCACAAATAGCTTTCTGCCACTTAGGATGAAGATGCCTTACTAAACAGATGGTGTCTATGTATGAGCAAGGGGAGGAGTATGAGGTGATAGCAGAGAAAATACATTATTCATGCCTATAATCACCAAAAAGAGCACAGTTTGCTCAAAAATTTCAAATCAGTAATGGAATATATATGCCCATCTTTAACAGGGAGATGTTGAGAGACCGGACTAAAGCTGAGATAGTAAGAATGGAGTAAAAAGAATGATTAATAGGGCTAGATGACTTGTGACTGGAGCAGATTCAAATTCAAGGAGATTCATTAGAAGGATATAATCACTCACCTGAATGACTACATATTGCACTTAGTTGGTTACTGGGCTGGAAACCCAGAATTTCGATACAGACACAATAAAGGCAGTTATCATCTGTATGTTCCTGTAGTCCAGTGTCTTCTGTACTTTCTAAAAACAGAGAAGCATCTGAATGGATTGAATTCATTATTTCTGTAAGACTCATCTGCTGCCGTAGCAGGTGAAAAGAGTTTTTCACAAGACCTCCAGTTCCAGAGGGAAGACCTGTACACAAGTAAATATAAAACATAATAAAGATATCATCAATGACAACTCTTTCAGGTATGTTACACTATGACATTTTTAAAAAAGGGAAAAAAGAAGAAAGCCAGAACTCTTTTTATGACTGAAAAGTCTAATCCTAGTTGAAGGGAAGAAAGGATAATTTGATTTAAATTAGGAAAATAGAGTTAGTAGATATGTTTGTATTATATTAAAATGAGGTTTTAAATATAAAATGGAAAAACTATATAATTAAGGCATCATTTCAATTATCCTCAGTATATGCATAAAGTACTAATTCTAAGTCTAAAGTATTTCTGAATCTAAAATTCTGTTTACTTGTTTAAAAAATCAAGAAGCAAATTTGTGAGTGATAGGCATACACTTATCAAAATATTACAGTTCATATTAGAGATGATTTATAAGTAGATATTTCTCATTTCCTCCCCCCAAATAGCTTACTCTTAGATCTATGAAGGTTAGTATTTCAATTCTTTCATATATTACTTTTTTTCAAAAAGAAGCAATTTATCTCGTTTTGTTTTTTTGAGAAGTTCGGTACATAATTAGAAAAACACTTTCTTAAGGCAAAAAGAGTATTACGGCTTAAAAATTCTGGCTTAAGTTTAAAATGACTCAATAATCTTGGCATAAATTTTAAGTTGATCCAAAATGAAGTATACCTGAATTTTAAATGTCCTACTGAAAAGAAATTTCTTTTAAATTAACTTTCTTTTAACAAGAGTTTTTAATACAAAGAAGCCTCATGAGAGCAAAAACCACATATTACCTCCTGCATCATGGGCAAACACTCTTGTACCACGATCATCATGCGGAGGTATGTTTTTTGTCTGAAAATATGGAATATCCTTTACCTAAATAAAAATATAAGTCATGGTAAGTCCTGTTGTAAAAAGCCCACTTTGTAAGTATTAGTAAAATGAAATGAAATTTAAACAGACTTATTATAGCATGTGAACCTATAGCAAAGTTTATTAAAAGATACATTATCAAAACTTGAAAAAATACCAAATAAGCCTAAAAGTCTATTCGTGGCCATTAAATGGATATTAAAATAACTATTTCAGTTTCTACCAATAATGTCTTCAGATATCTGAATAAATATGTATTCTAATACTCTCACCATCTAGAAATTTTTAAATTTCATGAGACTAGGTTCACCTTACATGTCTGCTGTGCTTTCCCTGTATGGAATAAACAGGACAGAGAATTTAAAAAGAGAGATACATTGCATACCTCAACTTGACACAAAGTTTTCTATTAATTATATATCAATTAAACATAAAAACATAGAATCAATCAAATGTGGTAAGACTAGGAATTCACTGAAATTCGATCAAGAATACAATGATGAAGAATTCAAACAACATCCTGGTTTAATATGGGATACAATTCTAGGGGTTGAGAAATAGAGGTAGAGAATAGTTCAGAGAGGCAGAATAATCTTCATCATTGAATTTCTTAAGATGAATCTGCTTTAAAAATCATGATTAGAATGAAATTTTCATTCTAAATTATAATTTTCTAGTAAGCAGTTATATAATATGCCAAAAAAACCCCAACAAAACAACCAGGAAACTAACTCATATGAAATAGAACTTACAATACCTGGAATATATCGTTGATGTCTACTGGAAGAGCAAGACCAATATAGTCATCTGAGCTCCCATATGTTGCACTGGACACCATGGATCTCACTGAGGAGGATCGCTGCAGAGTATTCTGATTTATAGGACTTAATAAATCTTCTTTATCCAATGAAGCATAACTTAAAGCTTTCATAAACCTATGATGTCATTAAAAACCACCAATGATTACTTTCTTGATTTGTAATATTAATATAAAGAAATTATAATTTATTTTTATACTTACATACGAGACCATAAAAGAGCTATTAAAAATACTAAGCAGTGCCAACTTGTTTACTGAGAATACATAAAACCTTGAAAATATTCAGCTATTAAAGATTGATACACAAAAGGTCAATAGTAATATTGACTGTTGCCAAAAGCAGCTGTAATGGTCTCCCTGGTAAAGGTGAAAAGGTTAGCAATTAATATAGCTTTCAGTATCTAGAAGTAAAAACAGAAACTGACTTCAAAAGTCAGAGATATAATATAATTTGTCTTTATAATCACTTAAAGACTCCTAGATTTGCTATCAGAAAACTAAAGGCATGTCTATTAACTCAAATGTTATTTTTATCAAAAATAAGACTACTCGTTCTTTACATTGCAGTGATTTTAATAAATCAACATAAGATTTATGCAATATAGCAGACACAAATCAGCAACAATGTAATCATTTCTAAATATTACTGGTGGCATATGAAGCATCAATATTTCCTCAACATGCTAATTAGTAAATTCCATGACAAATATGACACACTTAAATTTCCATTAGATGCTCCCTTCTTATACGGGTTCTAATTCGTGCAGCAGACATGCTAAAATATTTACTTGGCATCTACTTTGATTATAAAAGGACTATGCAAGACTACAGTGTATGTAGGGCACACTGCTACTTGGAAAATCTGTGTCTCAATTCAAAGACACTAATGTATCCTGAGGATTGCTCTGTAAAACACACAGAATAAATGCTTAGTAAGTAGTAGCTATTAATACTAGCACAGCATAATTTCTGTCCAAAAAACTAGCCATAATTGAAATACTGAAATTTCATAAAAACAGGTCAGTGGTTTATAAATTACTCTCTATTATACAACTCAGATTCCACAACACTCTTCAAGGACTTCTGGAAATGGGAGGACAGGCATTATTGGATTAATTGCCTTCCCAGTCCCTAATTCAACCAGAATAGCTCCTTTTTTTAGCTATTCTGCATATTGCATTTCCATAGACATGTTTTTATGGGAGGAGAAGGGTTCACTTGCTTAAAAAGCAGTATTTAAGAAGCTTAAAACTACTAATCTAGTGCAAATCCACCAGATGAGGCAACTGAAGCCTCATTACTTCAAATTTCATGAACTTTATCAGATTTATAACAACAAGCAATCAAGATGTTGGCCTGGCTTTGTTCTGGATTAAGTGTGCAATGCTGTTTAATACCTGGCAGATGACACATTATCGGCTAAAATATGGAACTTTGTCCAAATTCTTTCACTCAGTGCCAAGAGTAGCGCTCAGAATTAAGAATTCCTACTTCAGTGTTTTTTCCTACTGTGGTCCAAGGAACTATCTCAGTGAGGTATGATTTTTAAGACTGATGAAATCATTCTATCCATTAGACCACAGGTATCAGTGTGCCTAATTTTTAAGTTTTACAAAACAAACAACTGAATCTTCTTTGTATGGATTCCAAACCATTGTTTTGAAGTAAATTTGTAGTTATCTTCCATCATTTTCATTTTTTTCTGAACCAAAGGATAAAAGTAGAAACAGGCTAAAATCTGAAAACAACCTAAATGCCCCAAAACAGATGGCTGGATCGACAAGATGTGGTGTATATATACACAATGGAATACTACACAGCAATCGAAAAAGATAAACTCATGCCATTCACAGCAACACGGATGGAGCTGGAAGGGATTATGCTTCATGAAATAAGTCAAAACGAAAAAGAAAAATATCAGGTGGCTTCACTTATAGGAGGAATACAGGGGAACCAAATAAAGGATTGGGGGGAAAAAAGACAAAACTAGCAGGCAACTATAAATTGGAGACATTCAGCAGGGGAGGGGGAGGGAGAGGGATTAAAACGGGGGCAGGAAGAGCACAAGAGACTATGGTGATGATTCACAGGTGACCTGCTGGTGGGAATTTTATGGGGACTACACCTGAGAGGAGAAATCAAACATTTTACAAAAATGAACAATGATGTAAAACATAAACACACACACACACACACACACACACACACACACACACATATATAGTTATTGTAGTTATTTAAGGTAATTTATATCTTATAGATATATATAAAATAATATAAAAAAAGACTAATCTCAACACAATCTTTTCTTCCACTGAAATCTGTTACATAGTAAGTACTAAGTACAATTTAAAGAATAAACAAAAATTTAACAAGTATAAAATTTTGTTATGCCTTCATGTCTCTGTACAAGCTGTTCCAGGTTCTCTTGACTGCTTTTTCCTGGATTTTTTAAATTTATTTGGCTTTTCATTATTTACTACCTCTGGCTGATTGCTACCAGGATAATATGTCTTTGAATTCTCAAATACTTTTACAGTATAAAAATTTCCTCCTTTGCTGCCAACTTTATTAGCTGTCCTTTTCTGTTGCAGTGTGGCTACCAGTAGTTCTAACTGATGCTTCTGTAAGTTTCAAAACCTGATATCCAAGCTTGATAAGAGTATCAATAAAGTTGTTATATAGATCCGAGGTACTTTCTTTCAATAAATTCATGACCTTAACTACATAGATTTACACTGGTGGACTGTTAAAGAGATTGACCTGGTTTTGAGGTTATGAATTATGAGCTTGTCAAAGCTGTTGCGTTCCAGATAGATGAGACATTACTGCATAATGCATGAAATTTTACAAAAGGGTCATAACTTCTTATCTGCTACCAGGAACCCCTTCTACTAAGTAAGTCAGCATTACTGAAGTAAAACTGCATAAAAACATCTTAATGTGGGCCTCCCCGGTGGCGCAGGGGTTGAGCGCTGCGCTGTGGAGCTGTCGGCAGCGGTGACACGAGTTCGATGCCCGGCCAGGAAGAATCCCACATGGTGCAGCAGACCTCTCCTGCCTCACCCGCTGCTCCCCTCAGCAGTGTACTTCTGATCTGCCTGTTCTGCTCCCCACTGTCTCTGGTGAACCCTCTCGCCGCCCCACGTCTCTGGCCTGTACCCCAGCTTGTATGTACAAATAAAATCTTTAAAAAAAAACAAAAAACAAAAAACAAAAAAAAATCTTAATGTTATTAAGAATTTGTTAATATAAGTCAAATGGATTAAATAACTACACCCATAACTGATGTTAATATATAATTTTTATTAAGTGCTTAATACAATGTTCTAACTATCTACTAAAAAATAATCCATTTGAATAAATGTAAATGAATATTCTAAAATTAGAAAACTTATTTGAAACAGTTGGTCCAGTAACAAAAAAATAGGAACAAAAATTTTTGCATCAAACTTAACATTGCTTATCTTTTAAAGGTAAATATCTAAATTGTTTACTTCGAGCAACTTTATATAATCTTTAGATATGGCACAGAAATCTCCAAAATGCTCTTAAGTACAAATAAACTATATTGCTGAAATTTGAGGTCCAAGTAATTCATTTAATGTTTCTTAGGTTCCTACTTAGTAATCACACTACGTGAAACAAATTTCACTGAAATTTTCAGTTATCTTAAAAAAAAAAAAAAAAAGAGTCACTTTTGGAGCCTTAAATTGACCTACCTGAAAAGGTTGTTTGTTATTGTAGGTCTTAAGCTCCTGATTCCCCCGACATGCTTCTTTTTAAAATTGATCCTTGCAGAAGCGAGAAATAAAAAAAAGCTTGTGACTTGTGTGTCCTTGCAAAGTATATAAGTTTATTTTTAGGGCCTAAAGAAGTTTTCCCCCCTCGCAGCTGCAAGAATCCATTTCAAATCATATCGGGTAACTAGGAGCTTACAGCCTACCATAGTAAACAATTATAATAGGTCAGTTCTGAGGCTTATGAGATGTAAAACCTGGCTAATGCTTCACATTTTAATCTGTCAAATGCAACCATTATTGTTCATTTTTAAACATATCTGCTCACCTGCTTGGTGTTAACCTGGACTCAAAGCTGTTGGCCTTCATGGTGATCGTATCAGTAAACAACACATCTTTTGCTGGAGATGCCAAAGCTTCAGAATGAGATAAGGATGGATGCATTCTTTGTTGCTGTAATCTTTTCAGTGTAGCGTAGCCAAAGGCATCTCTAGAACTTGTGTAACTAAAGTTACAATCTGCTAGACTTTTAATTGTAGCAATAGAGGGTGCTTTAAGGGACTGTGCTCTTCTAGGAAGTGTATGAGAAGAACCTGGAGGCACCAGGGACACTGAGTTTGATTTGGAGAGAGAGAGATGGTTAGACTGTGGCGTCAAATAGTGGCTTGTCTTAACAGTTTTAGTACTTACCACAGTACTCATACTTCCACAATCTGTATCCATAGTCGTAGCATCTACACCTACTGTCTCTCGTGAAGGACTTGAGCTCATTGAACTTATGCCACTTGTTGTAGTGTCTGTATTAAAACTTTGGCTACGTATCTTCATATGTGAGCTTGTTGAACTTTCTACAACTAATCTCTCTCGACTTGTGTTTTCTTTGTGATTCTCTGTACCAAGACTCTTAGTGAACTTTAAGTCGTTCTCTCCAATACTTGGAGTACTACCAGTATCTTCAATGTGCTTATTCCCAACAAACGAAGTTTCTAATTGTAATGTTTTCTGTACTGTAGATATGGGTGTAAAATCATCACTATGATTAATGTCAACACTGGGCTCCGTAAGTGTTCTGATCCTCCTGTTGGTTGTTTTATTTTCAGATGATGGTTTCCCGCCTTTTGGATCACTGCTACTACGATGTTTTTTATTAGGTAAAGTAAGAGAATTTAAAATACGATTCTTCACAAGTTTACTAGAGGCGAAGAAAGGGAACGAATTTTTATCCTTTATAGGTCCAGGTCGATCATAAAATGCTGGTTCTGTATCTTCATTGATGTCAAGGAAAAATGTACTAGTTGAACTGCTGCCAAATCGGTCATCCTCCATTACGAACATACCTAAAATTGAATGACTGATTAATAAGAAGCACATAAAAAAAGGGGGAAAATCATGGTAAATATGACTGACATATTTTAGAAAGATTGTTTTAACAGTATCTGGGGGGAAATGTATTTCAAAACTTAAGATTTAAAACACTGAGAATTTCCTTGGAGACCCAAAAGTCTAAACTGAGTCTTACTTATATAAAATGTAAAATTATGTCACTGACAATATTCTATTATTTCCAAAGAAAAACTATAGGATTCATTATAGCACAGATTATATGACAAGCCTGCTAATTATTCCAGTGAGTCTCTAAAACTTCCAAATATTTAGGATGAAACCAAAGGGAAAAGGAAAACCTGATCATGGACGCTCACACAGCAGGTACAGACTCCCGGTGGTTTATTCTTCAAATCACAACAGGCAGGAAAACTTAATCTTTTAAAAAATATATTCTCACTCTGAAAACATTTACTAAGAGCCAATTCACATTTCAAATTCATTTTTAAACCAATTATGTTATTTATTTTTCATTTGCCTTAGGCACTAAGAAACATCTAAATTTAGTGCCCAACTCTTACAGACAACTCATCCCAGGTGCCTAATTTCACCTATAATATTATATTCAAAAATTTTTAAAGATTTATTTATTTTTGCATACAAGCTGGGGTACAGGCCAGAGGCGTGGGGCAGTGAGAGGGTTCACCAGAGGCAGAGTGGGGAGCAGAACAGGCAGACCGACGGAAATACACTGCTGAGGAGAGCAGCAGGCGAGGCAGGAGAGGTCTGCAGGGCCATGTGGGAATCTCCCTGGCTGGGCATCGAACTCGCATCGCCACTGCCAATAGCTCCACAAAGCAGCGCCCAACTGCTGCACCACCAGGGAGGCCCTACATTCAATTTTTAACTCTTCTGCTGAATAAACTACTTCAGATATATTCTGAAAGAAGGCCAAATAAAATCCTAAATAAACCTGCAATTCCATATTTTGTCAATTTTAAGATATACACTTTTCACACTTAAATCTCTCTAAAATTAGAATGCATTTTGCAATCAGTGATACGTTACAGTTTAACAGGCAGTATTTTTTTTTTCTTCTTTAATGGCACATAAAAAAACTATTGTATCTTATAATTCATGGCATTTTAGATCTGGTGAAACATGGTTTGATAAAAGTTGTACTTTCTTCTTAAGATGAACCATATCTTAAGTTTTGAATACCTAATAGCACTTAAGCACGGGGCTTAGAAACATAAACAATTTTCTATTTAAGCGACTTTTGATATTCTATCTTTGAACAGCTGTACTACTAAATTAAATTTAAAAAAATAGTGCTTCAATCAAAAAGGGTATCTATTAAATATATTCTGGTTCAATAATCTCTATTAGAAAAATGAGCTTAAAGACTATGTAGGCAACTAAACATTTATTAGGTTTGATTTTCTGACAAGCAAAAACAGGAATCATTCTCCTGGCAGCTGGCCTATTATATAACTCCATCAGTAGGAATTTCCAAAGGCTACTTAGAAAGCAAGGGGAGAGGACAAAGCAGGTTGGTGGCTATTCTCTGTGGGGAAGAGATACACATTCTCCACAAGACTATAACTGTAAATGATAATCTTTAAAAAAGTAAATTAGGAATATAACAAATACATTTAAATTCTGATTTTATAAATACAAATGTTAACCTTGGCTAACTTTATATCAACCTGTCATGATACTCACTTGATGGTGCAGATTCACTTTCACTATTGTGTCTAGAGCTGGTTGACTCTGAGTTCAAACTTAGGGTACTTGGGATAGATGAGAGTTCATTACACAGTTGTTCCACATCATCCGGAACCACTGGCCATAGATGTTTGCGACTGTGCCTGACAGCATCCCAATTGTGACATTTTAGAATATCACAGCCTTGTTTAGTTTTGGATATGAGCCCAAGCACATATACACAGGTCCTGTACATAAAAGATGTCTTAATTACATAAGTTTGTAACTCCAAGCAGTGGTTTCTTAAAGCAAACATACGAATTTTATATAAAAGCTCTGACAAATTGCTTAGTTTATGCTAAGGTATATATTAAAAACCAATTAGGAGCAAATGAGAAACAATAAATACTACGAAAAGTTTCCTAATAAAAGTTAGTTACACTAAAACAATTTTAAAGAACATATGCAGTCTTGGGCGGGTGTGTTTGTGTGTGTGCGTGTGTGTGTGCGTGTGTGTAACCTTTTCTGTGATAAATTTGGAATATTTCAGAATATTTCAGTTATTGACCTACTGGAATATTTGGACATATTCCACATTTTCACTATGTACTTGTAAGGTTAACATCAATATTATAATGTTAAAATTTGAATGATCATAGCAAGTAAGGAACTCAAGATATTTACTTAATATATTAAAAAAATTTTATTATTAGGATTTTCATTGACCCATAAAATACTCTTCCCCACTCTTATTTGTGAACAATATATTATTAATCAGAAAGATTTCTGAGTTAAATGACATACATACCCTCTGATGGAAAGAACCTCACACTGTTTTGCAAGTTTTAGTATATCCGGAATTACATTTTCTTCCTGAAGCAAATTTAGACCCCAGTTTGATGAGCCAATATTTCCCTGAAAGAAAAGAAATCACTTATAACAAGTATATCTGAAAGTAAAGACATTTGGAAAGATACGCAAAACCAAAAAATTTAACCCATCTATGAGAGGAAAAAATTTGTGAAAAAAATCTCAAATAAGGAATATTAGAAATTGTGTCCTATTTGTCTTAGCAAGAAAACTAATAATTTACACATCTACTTTTCAGCATAAAAATAATATTTAAAAGGATAGGAACAATCTTGCTCTTACTAACCTAGGTACAAGTTTCAAAAAAATCATGTTTATTTATTTAATGTTAATAGAGAAATCAGAAAAATCTACAGATTACAAAGAGCTTATAAAAAGTATTTATTACAAACCAAGGCCCAAAGAGATGCTTTCAGTTTTTTAATTTCTTCCCATTTATCCAAATCTGGTGTACGAACATTGTGACAAAGTTCTGTAATAACATTCTGAAGAAAGGGAAAAAATACCATATAAGTAACAACATAATTTTAACTTATTTTCTTATTGTATCTTAAAATCTATTTAAGGTTTATATTTAGTAATTTCTGCAAATTTAAAATTCTGAAATAATTTTATACAAAATTTCTTTTTTTTTTTTTTTTATACATACAAGCTGGGGTACAGGCCAGAGGCGTGGGGCGGCGAGAGGGTTCACCAGAGACAGAGTGGGGAGCAGAACAGGCAGATCAGAAACACACTGCTGAGGGGAGCAGCGGGCGAGGCAGGAGAGGTCCGCCCCACCATGTGGGATTCTCCCCGGCTGGGCGTCGAACTCGCGTCGCCGCTGCCGACAGCTCCATAGCGCAGCGCTTAACCGCTGCGCCACCGGGGAGGCCCATTTATACAAAATTTCTTAAGAAGTAGCATTAGTGCATGGGATCCAGGTTAATACTCTAGAGTTAGCACTTATCAACTCTGTGACACTAAGTTATTTAATCATTCCCTACCTTGACTTCCTAATCACTAAAATAGGGATAATAGTGGAATGTGTTCTCATAAGGTTTGATGATTAAATAAATTAAGACACACAAGTGCTTAATAAAATAGCTAGTACTGGGGCCTCCCTGGTGGCGCAGCGGTTGAGCGCTGCGCTGTGGAGCTGTCAGCAGCGGCGACGCGAGTTCGATGCCCGGCCAGGGAGAATCCCACATGGTGCGGCAGACCTGTCCTGCCTCGCCCGCTGCTCCCTTCAGCAGTGTATTTCTGATCTGCCTGTTCTCTGCTCCCCACTCTGTCTCTGGTGAACCCTCTCGCCGCCCCACGCCTCTGGCCTGTCCCCCAGCTTGTATGTATAAATAAAAAATAAATCTTTAAAAAAAAATAAAAATAAAAATAAAATAGCTAGTACCTAGTATTAAAAAAAAAGTTAACCATAATTACTATTATTTCTTTTAAATAGAAAATTCTAGACTAATGCTTAGATTCTGTATGTATGTATATATATGGAATGACACTGAGCAAATCACTTACACTTTTAGCAAATTAAAAAAATATATGTGCCTCAATAACCTTCATATACAACATAAAAAAACATGAAATTAGAGTATACAAGCAACTTTTGCTTATGAACATTTGCGTGACAAGGACCTAAACTGTCAGATTACAACTATTTAAACATACAAATACTTTAACAACTTTCTAAAACAAGAAAAAGGTTGTAACTATTGAAAACACCTAATTCCAAGACAGATTCAGGCATAAATTTTACATATAAGCTATAGTCAAGGGACAATTGCTTGCCTAGCCTGTCATATCCCATTCAGTACATGAGAGTAGTGAGCAACTAACAAGCTGCAGTTCATACTGTTTGCTGCTCATCAAAGATAAAGGGATTTGTGTCATGTCAGTTTAACTTCTCAACAAAAGGAATGAAGAAAATCAGTCTCTCACTGTTGTTTTCACTAGAAAGAACTATAAAGGAAAGAATTCAGACCTTCACTGAGTTAACAAGTCAGCTATGCAAAAGGTGATACATAAGTCAGAGAAATACATGCAATCTATAATATTTTTAAGGACTAGAAGCATAAAATGACAGACAATTACAAGACAGATATCATTTAAAGCAATTATGCTACTAACTTTAAGTCTTCTGAGAAGTTTTTTGCAAGGATGAAAGCTTAGCAATACTAAGATTTTTTTCTACTATTGCAGCTATTTAAAATAAGCAAATTATGTTTTTACCTGTACTTCCAGCAAGTGACAGCCTGTTTTGTGGTGTACAAGTTGTCCATAAAGGTGTACAGGCAGGTAGACATGAGGACGCTGTAACCTAGTATAATAAAGATGATTGATAAAGCTATTGGATCATTATAAATATACTAACTAAAACAATGATTAGTAATAAAGTGTTAGATAAACTGAATTAGACATAATCCCTCAGCTTAAATAAAAATATGGAGTTGGAAAGACATAATATTTCTCTAGAAAAATAATAGCTTAGCTGGTTTCAGTATAGTGGTAAGAAAACTAGAAAGACTGGGGCAGATAAAAGCATGGAGTATATCTGAATGCTCTATCAGTAAGGGTATTCAACATTCTATGAATGCCACCAGAATTTTCGAGCAATTAATGCTATCTATACTCTAAGATTTTACCTATGTCAGTTTAAGAGGCAGAATATCTGAATAATCAGAAAGCTTAAAAAAAGTGGTTTAAAACTCAATATTTGCGGAGCAGCAATTATTCCATTAAGTGGACTGTACCTTTGGTTGCTCCGACGAACATAGTTATCCCCATCAACTGGCTTGCGATAAGTGGTAAGGGCTTCATTAAGCTGTTCCTCAATCAAGTCAACATATTTTGAATTATATTCCTAGAAGATAATATAGTTTTGATTGTACAGAGCAGCATAATAAGATTCACTGCATTTATAATAATATGTTGAGTACCTAGCAAATCTTGAAAGAATGTGAGAAAAATTAACATGAGTTTAGAAAGTTTTGAAAAGGGTAGAAACAAGGTATTATGAATGCAAATGTTCTATCATACCCAAAAGCCTTTTGCTTACACTTTTCATTTTTAATTAATATTTTTGGAGTTCATACAAGTGAGAAAATGACTTTTCATTTTATTTAAACACCTTTCCTATTAAAAGGAAAAAAAAAAACAAAACAACAAAACTAGCTTCTAAATAATAAGTCCCAAAGATATTCACTAGAAATTTTTAAAGGAAATTGAGTTCTAGTCTTTCATACCTCCTATTAGGAAAAAATCCTGGCTTCCCAATGATGTAATCGGAATATAGAAAAATATTTCCTACTAAAACTTGGAAAAATTCTGGGCCTCCCTGGTGGCGCAGCAGTTGAGCGCTGCGCTGTGGAGCTGTTGGCAGCGGCGACGCAAGTTCGATGCCCAGCCAGGGAGAATCCCACATGGTGTGGCAGACCTCTCCTGCCTTCCCCGCTGCTCCCCTCAGCAGTGTATTTCTGATCTGCCTGTTCTGCTCCCCACTCTGTCTCTGGTGAGCCCTTTCGCCGCCTCGCGCCTCTGGCCTGTACCCCAGCTTGTATGTATAAATAAAATAAATCTTAATAAAAAAAAAATAAAACTTGGAAAAATTCTAGTTAAATTTTTTACATTGAGAGTCAACCACACTGCCATCTTTATTGCAAACGGTCTTCACTTGACACTGCTTAGGAAGAATTGGTAGGACCCGATTGGACATAATTTGGCTGTTTTTACCAAAAACTTACTTTTCAAAATTTAAAGTACATGTACTTTTAGACTAAATTATACTTTTAGAAATTTATGAAATTAAATACATTTTCACAAATATTCCAGACTGTCCAGCAAATACTATTTACAGAAGTAAAATACTGGAAACAAAACTAAAAAGCTGAGGTAATTATAAAAACTAAGGTTCACGTATATAGAATTCTAGGCAGTCATTAAAAAGAGAATGAGGTAGATTTAAATGTACAACTCCGAGATCTCTCAGGTGTATTGCTAAATGAAAAAAGTTAAATAAAGGTTTTATCTAGACTTGTATATAGAATTAATTTGTATTTTTTAAAAATTTATTTATACATATAAAAGCGGGGTGCAGGCTAGAGGTGTTGGGGGGGAGTGAGAGGATTCACCAGAGACAGAGTGGGGAGCAGAACAGGCAGACTGACTGAAACACACTGCTGAGGCGAGCAGTGGGCGAGGCAGGAGAGGTCTGCAGTGCCATGTGGGAATCTCCCTGCTGGGGATCGAACTAGTGCTGCAGTGGCTGCGGATAGCTTCATAGGCTGAGACTTAACCATTTGCGTCACCAGGGAGGCCCTAATTTGTATTTTTAAGCAATGAATATATACTTATAGATGTACAGAACATATCTGAATGCATGTAAGAGAAATCGTAGTAGACATTACCTTCAGAAAAGACAGAATAAAGGGTCAAGGACACTTATTTTTCTTTTTTAGACTACGTGAATTTGGTGGGTTACCTTAATTCCCCATTTTGATCCTAAAAACTTTACTTTTCCTGCTTTTCCTTTACTTCCTACTTATTTTGCAATAGCAATGTAGATTTTAATATTACCAGCATACAATTATTATTAGCACCACCACCACTACCGCTACAATACTTTATACATGAAAATCTCAATACATAATCTAATTCAGGTAGGTATTGTGAGCTTAATGCAGGAGTAGTTACATTTATGGGGTATTGTCCAGTTAGTCATTTGATCAATGGCATTCATTTGGAAAACACTAACAAAATTCAGGTATATGGCTTATATATAGCTATAAAATAGACTGAGGTTTTGATGTGTGTCATATTGAGGATTGTGCCTAAAAGATCCAGTTGAGGGGTGATTATTAACTACTCAGAGGCATAAAAATAAGCAGTGTAAGGAGACTTTGCACTTATCAAAAGAATTGCAAATAAGAGATCCCCAGTCGTGATGTCTTTGAGGGATTCATAAGAGTAATCTAAAGTAATCAGCATATGAAGTCTGTGTCACCCAGCTAACAATCCCATGTAACAACTGTACCAACTGAGTAAGACCACAAAAGATTCTTTACCCCTTCCTTCACCCTCACGCTCAAAGCCTGGAAAGATTCAAAACTTGCAGCTAGTAAATGGGGAGTTGATGAGCACCAAAGAATCATGAAATCAATCATATACTCCCTCCACTGTAGGTTTCTAAGTCTACCAGGCCTGGACTGGAGAAAAGAAGATTTAAATTGAATGAGTGGTATTTTAATATTATACTAGTGTAGATGTTATAATACTGTATCCCTTCACCTTGGCATGCTGCAAGCCACTGGCAAGAACTAGAAAATAATGGAAAAACTATGGGCTTTGGAATAAAAAAAATGCCCCTTCTTACAAAACTCTGTTGAAAGAAATAGAAGACACAAGAAGATGGAAAGGCATCCCTTGTTCATGGATTGGAAGAATTAACATTATCAAAATGGCAATCCTACCAAAAGCAATTTACAGATTCAATGCTATTCCAATAAAAATCTCAATGACATTCTTCAAAGAAATAGATTGACTACTGATGAAATTCATATGGAACCACAAAAAACCTCGCATAGCTAAAGCCCTACTAACTAAAAGGAAAGAAAATGGAGGAATTTCACTCCCTGATTTCAAACTATACTACAAAGCCATAATAATTAAAACAGCATGGTACCGGAACAAAAACAGACAGAAAGACCAATGGAACCAAATAGAATACCCAGAATTAAAGCCACATATCTATGAACAACTAATCTTTGACAAAGGAGCAAAGAAAATGCAGTGGAACAAGGACAGTCTATTCAATAAATGGCGCTTGGAAAACTGGACAGCCACATGCAAAAAATGAAGCTAGACTATTACCTCACACCCTGCACAAAAGTCAACTCAAAATGGATAAAAGACCTGGATGTAAGACCTGAAACCATAAAATGTATAGAAGAAAATATAGGCAAAACTCTACACGACATACATCTCAGCAAAATCTTGAAAGACACATCCCTCAAAGGGAAGGAAGTGAAAGACAAGATAAACAGATGGGATTATATCAAAATAAAAAGCTTCTGTACAGCAAAAGAGACATTAACCAAAACTAACAGACACCCTACCAAATGGGAAAAGATCTTTGCACACAATACATCTGATAAAGGGCTGATAACAAAAATTTACAAGGAACTCACACAACTCAACAAAAACAAAGCCAATAACCCAGTCAAAAAATGGGCAGAAGAGGGCGCAGCGGTTGAGCGCTGCGCTGTGGAGCTGTTGGCAGCTTGCGATGTGAGTTCGACACCCAGCCGGGGAGAATCCTGCATGATGCGGCAGACCTCTCCTGCCTCGCCCGCTGCTCCTCTCAGCAGTGTATTTCTGATCTGCCTATTCTGCTCCCCGCTCTGTCTCTGGTGAACCCTCTCGCCACCCCGCTTTTCTGGCCTGTACCCCAGCTTGTATAAATAAATTTAAAAAAAAATGGGCAGAAGAGTTAAAAAGACACTTCTCCAAAGAAGAAAAGCAAATGGCCAACAGATACATGAAAAAATGCTCAACATCACTTATAATCAAGGAAATGCAAATCAAAACCACTATGAGATACCACCTCACACCTGTGAGGATGGCACACATTAAAAATACAGGCAACAATAAATGCTGGAAAGGATGTGGAGAAAAAGAAACTCTTCTACACTGCTGGTGGGAATGTGAACTGGTCCAACCACTATGGAAAGCTGTATGGCGATTCCTCAGACTCCTAAACATGGAGCTTCCATACGACCCAGCAATCCCACTTTTGGGAATTTACCCAAAGGACACAAAAACACTAATCCGAAAGGATACATGCACCCGTATGTTCATTGCAGCACTGTTCACAATAGCAAAGGTATGGAAGCAACCCAGATGTCCAAAAATAGATGATTGGATCAAGAAGATGTGGTACATATACACA
>PVIJ01000513.1:0-209189 GCA_004024925.1 Scalopus aquaticus | reverse complement strand
TATGGTTTCACTTATAACAGGACTATAAGGAAACCAAATAGGGGAGAGGCACTCAGCAGGGGTGGGGGGGAGAGGAGAGGATAAGGGCACAAAATGGAATAGAAAAGAACACAAGGGACCATGGAGATGGATCACGGGTGAATTGGTGTTGGGCTACCCAAGGGGAATACAAAATGTGAAAGACATAAAAAACAATAAAAATATATTAAAATAAAAAAAAGAAAGAAATCCCCTGTAATGAAAAAAAAAAAATGACCCTTCTTGCCTATTTTCAAGTTCTGTGACCTGGGATGAATTAGTTAACACCTCTTACTCTCCATATTGTCATTCACAAAATAGAAATGATAGAATATATTCTATAGGGTTGCCGTGAGGATTAAATGAGTTAATACCCGAAAAACACTAAGTTCACTGATGAGCAACCACTAAGTTAGTTCCCTTCCCTTTCTCCACTAATCTAAGAGAGTGGACTATCTATTTTCTTTATTTTTAAATCTCATATCTACTTCCTAATAATTTCTACTGAAATTGCTCCAGCAAAATTCAGCAGTGACTGGTTAATTGAACAGCCTATTTTCCAGGGTTCAACTTACTGGCCTCTCCTAGAGTCACCCTTTAGTGACACCATTCTCTGAATATTTTTTCTCAGTGTTCCTGTCCTTCCTTACCCCCACCCTCCACCTCCCACTAAATCAGAGACTCTCTAAAGAGCAATTCCCATTCTCTCATGTTCTTCCAATTTTCACTAGCGCTCAAAACTCATTTCAGGCTTCAACTATTATTAACTGATGACTCTCAAATTGTCACATTCAACAGATATCTGAGGTCTAGACCCACACTTTCAAATGATTTCTGATCATCCCACAGGCAACACCAGATCAACATATTCAAAGTCCATTATCCTCATCCTGCAAACCATTTTTTGTAATCACAATCTCTTTATGGGGATCCATTATATACACAGTCACTCAATTTAGAAATCTAAAGTGAACTTAAGACTTCTCACTCATTATATCCAATGTGTCCATATATGCTGTCCATTTAATTTTTAAAATGCCCAGAAAATGCAACCCTGCCTATCCAACCTTACCAACACTTCAGTTTATGCTGCTGCCATGTCCTGCTTCTGTACTGTTCTCAATATTCCTACATTTTACCTGTGAAACTCGAACTTCTACACTGCAACCTACCATGTTTTCAAAACATAGTCTGACTATGATTGCTCTTCAAACTCTTAAATTGTTTCCCCACATCCAATAAAATGAACTCACTCAGTTATGATATAGTGGGTCTATAAGGCTAATTTACCATTCCAGACTTATTTTGCCACTCTTTATTTACCTTACCCTCAACCAAATTGGAATATAGCTTTCTTCACAAGTCTATGAAGTTTCTATATCTTACAGATTTATTATTCTGTTCTTTCTTCCCTGAATACCCTTCTTCCATTTCCTTGGTTACTCCTCAAGACCACTTCAGATATCACATCTTTTACTAAACCTATCTAACATTCAACATTTCTATAGCTAGTCCCCAAGGCAGAGTCATTAATTCTTCCTCTATGGTCCCTTACGCCCTGCACATGTCTTTTCTATAACAGTTCTATTTTGCATTTACGATTTAAAAATAGTGTACCAGATTTGGCAAGTTATTTCCTAATATTTTAATTTGTATAATAAGGTGATCAACTTTATTATGGTAATTGATTAAACATACCTTCTATTTAGGAAAAAAGACTATCACATCTTATCTCAGTTCTCCAATGCATCCATTAATTCAATGACTTCATGCCTGAAGTTGTATGTATTATATAGTACTTTTAAAAATGAATCCCTTATGAAACATGGCTCAGTATAAACAATATAAATAATGATCTAAAATGATGGGAAATTAATAGATCACTTATATTAGGATTAAGCATTACATGAATTCCTAAGATACTCTGACAATTTATAATGTTTGAAACAAAACGAAATTACAGTAATGACCAACTAGAAAGTTATCAATTAACATGAAATCAATCCCTTCTTCCTAGGTTTTGCTATTATTTACCATAGAAAGAAGTAAAGTTAATCCTAAAATAAATGTAATTAGATTATTTCATCTGCTTCACAGAACTATTTTTTAAACTTCCTTATTTTAGAAAAATTATTTCAATTTGAGCTTAAAAGGGCCCATATAAAGTTGTAGGCTGTAGAAGAAATCCAAGAATAAAAGAAATGGTGATAAGGAGGGTTGACAAATTTTATCACTAGATGTTATCAATTAAGTTGAAAGCAAAATATTAAAAGAATGTATATGAAGTAAAAAACATGCCATAACCATAATTATAAGATTTTCTTACATCATTTTAAATTTTTGTGTAGTATCTGATTTCTCCCCACAGGTGTAATCCCCAGCGATGTCTCCCCACCACAGTCCCTTGGGCTCTTCCCTCCCTGTTTTGACCCCTTTCTTGCTCTCTCCCCTGCTATACACCTCAGATCTATGGTCAGCTTGCAAGTCTTGTCTTTTCCCTGACCCTTTGTTTGGTTTCTCTATTATAACTGTAATTTTAAAAATGGATTTATACAGAATTTAAGTCAACTTCATATGAATATTTTAATATTTAACCTCAATAGTTTCAAAACACTGATATTTTTTAAAATCCTGTAAGTTTACATACCTATTTCCCAGATAAAAACATTTAAATTGAATCTCATTCATTAAGACATTACCTTGTGCCATTTTTCCAATTGTTTTGCTACATAACCCCTTTCATTCAGATAGGAAAACCCTTTTGGAATGGAGAGAAATCTGTAAATGAAAACAAGCAACAGTTCAACATTGACTCTGATAAAAATGTTTAAGGAGCTAAAATATCTCAAACCAAAATACATTTAAGGATCTAAAGACTTTAGAAACAGCTCCTTCCCCAAACTGAAAGGTCAGTTACTATTTATTGCAATTTCAAATACAAATAAATTTGCACACTCTTTTTGCTGTGGGGTGGTGACATACACTTAAAGGCTCTGATCCTCTATCTCTAAATTACAAACAGCATTACAAATCAATGTTGACTCAGTTAAAAAATAAGCAGAAAAAAACCCCACATGAATCCAGTAACAGTGAAGACAATGTCAAGAAAAGCATGAGGTAAGAAGATAGAAATGAACAGAATTTCAGTAGTAACAGATGTTCAAGATTCTAAGTAGCCCTCTTTCAGAAGTATCAGATAAATAATTCACAGTACTTTCTTTTCAGATATGAATATAGCTTTAAAACACACTGCCAGAGAGACCACAACAGAAAAAATAACTATAAGAAAAATTTACTTAAAACTTACCTCAAAAGGAGAAGTAAACCCTTGTCCCCAAGATGGGATAAAGCTGGCTTCATCTGAATAAGAGCATGAAGATTGGCCTATAAGAAATGATTAAACAAATTAAAATTGCACAAAGACAGCAAACTTTTTATTTACAAAATTTCTATATCATACACATTATGATTTCATATAATAATTATCTATTAAAATTGAATAAATTTCATGTATAAGTAGTTTATTATAAAATGTCTTCACACCTTGTCTTCACATGCTTCATCGAGGATATCAAGGGCTTCAGAAGAAATTGTTTTGTTTTTATCATGTAGTTGAGTCACTAGTAATTCAATTCCCCAATTATTGAAGAATTCAACATTAGCTCTCAGTAACACTCTCAAATGTTTTGTTGCATATAGCCTGCATGCCTATAGAGATAAATGAAACATTAAAAAAATTAAAACACATCACCATGGATAGATTATATAACTTTATTTGGGGACAGTTCTAATTGAAAGGGGTAGAAAAATTAAAATTGATGGTATATGCCTTGATATCAATTTTTTTAGTGCCAGTAAAATAAAATACTTTTCTATCTAGTTGTCGTTTATACAAAAATATGGATACTCTATGAAATTGTTCAGAGAAGCTTTAAAGTAAAATTTTAATGCAAACTTAAATTCCATCCTATATTCTTAGAATTTAAAATTAAAAATTTACTTGCTAAAATGTACAGCATATTGAATTAATTATGTATATAAAGTATAATAACTAATATATTTTGAATATAACCAATGTTATATTATTGGCTATCAAAGACAACTTAATTGACCATGTTATACTTACATCAGTGGCTGCAGTTAGGATTTTGGAAAGGATAACTCTAGCCAACCCATCTCTGCTATAGTCCAAGCTAGAAACAGTGAGTTTCAGCAAATGATCTTGGTTTTTCAAGGAGCAAAGGTTAAGGAGACTAAAAAAAAGGTTGAAAATAATGAATGTTACTAGAAATTACATTAATGATTCATTAATTTAACAAATATTTTAAAATCCCTTATATAAACAAGGGTATTTGATAAAACATTTCCTAGCAGAAACAAAACTTTTCTAAAAGAAAGCTTTTAATGATTAATTATCACATAAAAAAGTATCAGAGCACCAAGACAAGTTATTTAATTTTTTTTTGATATTTTAATAAACCATACCAAAAACATGTACACAGACATGTACACTGAAGTTTAGAAAAATATTGAAACACAATCTAGGGATGTTTACCATTGAAACACACTGCATTTTTCCAGCATTTTGACTCCATGAGGGTGGCAAGAAAGGGTTCCAATAAATAAAAAGTAGTGTTGACTAAGGGTAGTCAATAAACCATTATTTTGAAGACTTCTTTCAGGTTTCATTCCAGATGAGGCATTGAGCCACTGAACAATATCCTTTACCAGATCTTCTAAGTATCCTTGCCCATCCTAAAAGTAAATACACATGACATTTTTGCAAAAGGACAAAGTGCCTATAATTAGAAAAATCAACTTTAATCAAGTACATAAAATTAATGATAATGTCACTTTTACTGATAACAGATTCAATCACCTAGCACATATTGTTTACTTTCTCATAACACAATGCCACTTGAAGAATGGTATTGCTTTTTCCATTTGACATCTACTATATCAGTAGATGTTACCAGGAGACATTAATTTTTGCACAGTATTTGATTTCTCCCTGCAGGTGTAGTTCCTGCAGCTGGCCCATCACCACAGCACCTGTGGTCCATCACCACAGTCCCTTGGGCTCTTCCCTCCCTGTTTTGACCCCTTTCTTTCCCT
Organism: Scalopus aquaticus; assembly: GCA_004024925.1. Classification (NCBI taxonomy): domain Eukaryota; kingdom Metazoa; phylum Chordata; class Mammalia; order Eulipotyphla; family Talpidae; genus Scalopus; species Scalopus aquaticus. The sequence goes on along the minus strand of PVIJ01000513.1, from coordinate 204,056 downwards.
CTCCCCTTACAGAGAAAATCTCTGTAACATATAATACAGTCACATAACTAGCTACTAAGTCAGGATTCAAATCGAGGTTTGGGCTCATTCCCTTTATTTCTAAATATAGCTTATGCATATTCAGAAAGGAAAGCAAGGGATAACTTGAACAAAAACACTTCATGTTGAAAATATTCAAAGTACTAGTATTACCTCTTCAGACTCAAGAAGGAATTCTGTAAATTGGCAACCCACAACTGTGAACTGCTTGGACTTGGCAAAATCCAGATCCAGGTTGGCATATAATTTACTGCTGGGCTTGTAAAAATAAAGTAATCTTCGTACAAACCTAAGATCAAAATAAAATTATCAAGGTAAGAAACCAACCAAATATTTTAGAATCTTAACCACAGTTTACGTAATGAAAAGGCTGAAAATATGTTTTGAGTCTAAACCACTGGGGTAAATGGCAAGAAATTTAATAAACATATATAGCACATTTCATCCACAAACAAAACAAACAAACAAAAAGCCCTCATTGTAAAGTATATTGTTGTGGAATAAGAATTTTATTGTGAGGAAATAGTGAAGATGCTAGCAGGAAAATGAAGATATAATGTAATCAGAAGACAAGGCTGGATAAATATGAGGAAGTCACCTGGACATAAATTTCCTTCTATTGTATTTTATAAAGAACTTTGTCCCATGGCTCTATAAAATAAATGTTTACTCAATATTGTAAGCAAGTGTTACCACATTATGATTGCTGGTTTTTTACAAACAGGCAGAAAGACAAGCGTAAAAGCTGCAGGTAAAACTTAGGCAGCTGAATTTATGAAGCAATAGAGATAATTTATGACATTCAGTGTTACAATTTTCAACATAATGTTCCAAGCTTTCATTTCATTTAGCTCAATTTAATTTCATGCACTACAATCAAATCCAATAAAGGTACACAGTCACAGAGTTATAGAAATGAAGTTGAACGAAACATCTCTGTTTTCAAAGAGTGTGAGAAACTAGTTCTAGGCTTCTTTACTCCAATGTAATTTATATGTTCTATATATTTCTCAAAACTTAACAGAAAGCTAAATATCATGAATAGATGAGTACAGTCAAATAACAATGTTAATGTCACTATCTCAAACATGAAGTAAAGGTCATCTTATTCAACATGATCAGTATTGGTGCTTGATTAGTCTAAACTCAAAAGGAGTAGAAGCACGTATCAGAGAACACCACAGTAGCTAGAAATGATGTACATGCCACAACATCAGCATGTTTTATGGAAGATGCAGAGTGTGTCAACTTGGTTACGGGGAGGGTGAAGAGGAGGAAGAATGGATAATCGTCTAAAGTCAGACACAAGCAGAAGTAGAAAGGGTCATTGTTTTGGGAGGAAAACAGTGTGTCTTTATTATATCATTCTCATCCGTTAGGGCTAAGACTATTACATGGTTGATATTACCCTAATTTCAGAAAAATTTCTCTCAGATACATCATTTGTTTCAAAAGTATAAACTAGAATATAGATAGCTAGAAAAAGATTAAGTTGATATGTACCTACTGAACATCAACTATTTGAATGCATGTATGCGTCCTTAAAATACTAATTATTACTTTTAACGGGCATTAGGCATAAAAATATCCAAATAAAAACTTCTTAAATTTAAATGCAAAACCATTTTTACATACCTGTGCAGCTGTTCATCTTTATAGTTTCTTAGGTTTACATTTGGCCACTACAAAACACATAATATATATGTATTTATCAATTCCCAAACATATAATTATGATGAATAACAAAATGAAGACAATCAAGTTAATTACCAACAATTATCTGCCATACCTTAAGAATGGTCCCTATAAGATTCCAGTTCCAGTCAAGATTTTCTTTGTGTTGAAGTACTTGGCTATCTCTAAGGTTCATCAAAAGAGCTTCTTCTGTATCCTAAAATCATCAAGAAGTAATTAGAGAATTTCTAAAACAAAAAGGTTTTTCTTTAAGGTTAGGTTATCCTGTTTTTTCTTAATCTTAAAAAGTTATAAAAATACAGATCTACACTACCTAGTTATTATAAAACTTTGGAATCACTGGAAAGTCACACACATGAATAAAATTGCAAACACAGCAAGCATACATATACTAAAATCCAGTGGTTAATTAGGGAAATAACTTAAAAAAAAAATCACAATTTCATGTCAGTACCTTAAGAACAAATATATCTTTTTGAACTCGTAGATACTGATCCCGTTTCTGGTGTGTTGCAATTGCTTTCTGAATAATGTGATCTAAATGAAGACTATAAGGCTTAGGTCCTCGTTTCTTCATTTCATGGAAGCGTTTTAAACAGTTTAAGGCTGCACTTGCTCGCCTAATAAGAAAAACATTCAGTGAATACAGGTTATGGTTAGCATAATTTTAGAGAGCAATTTGATAAATTATTAAAACAAATTCATGACTAAAGAGTATTACTGAAAAGTAAATTATATAATCAGAAATTTGGAACCATAAAGAAAAAAAGTAAAAAACACTACTGATTTATATGAAAACACACTAATTTTTTCGACCCAACTAAACTTACTCTTTTCTGCTATGGAGGTACGTACTGTCTGTATATTGTTTTTAAAAACCCCTTCCATAAGCTCAGAAACCTAGTTTTCTATATTCTCTTACAAAAGTTTTGAAACTTGGTTTTTCACAGGTTAAGTATCTAATCCCCCTGACACTAATTTTTGTGAATATTATCAGTTAGGGATGTAATTTCACTTATCTGCCATATGGATAATCAATAATTCCAGTATCCCAGTATCAACTGAACAGTCTCTATTATCCCTGATGATAATGTAAACTATAAATATTCTTTTAAAAATTATTTTTAATTATTTGTGGTACATAAATGTACAGTTTTCAAGAATTTGGTAGTCTCTGAGTCTCAACTTCAGAACTTCTGGTAAATACAAATTAAATATAAATTTTTAAATCTCGAGAAGTGTTTAGATTTGCAAGCTTTTACTCTAAGTGAAAGAGAGCTTGCTGAGCTTAAAATAAAAAACAAAACACTCTAAGAAGACTATCATTGCAGAATCTTGAAAGTAAATTTGAATTCCTGATGAACACTGAAATCCCTGGTCATAATTTGAGCCAGAGAGTTTAGGGTACCAGGGTTTAAGGAAAGTACATTTTTGGTTTAAGACACTACTAAAATAAAAGCTGGACACTTTCATTACTTATGTAAGCCTAAAGTTAGAACTCAGATGATCTCTAATGTCCTCAATTTGTAATATAACTTTAGGCTATTAAGTAAGAGTATCTTCATTGACAAAATTAAAATTAATCAGTAGAATTTTTACTATGAGGCCCATGTGTATATCTATATTAATAAAGGTAACTAAATTTTCAGATATATATTCTATTAATTAAAACTCATAGTTCCAAAAAAGCTAATGAACCACACTTAACATTAAACATACATACACACTCACAAACACACAAAAAAAACAAGGCATAAATACATACTTTTTATGACCATAATGTAAAAAAAAAAACCCCTGCAGTCTAGACATAATCTTTACCAAATGAAAAAAGATTCCTTCCAGCACTTCCCAATCAAATTCCTCCATCTTTACCTTTCAAATATTTTACCACCTTACCTTTTAAAATTTAGTATCAGCTAGCACTGGAATTCCAGCAAAGCTACAGCTATATTGCCATACTTCTGTTTCAAATTCTATTGTTCACAATATCTCTTTCAATATTAAGAGTTTAACTTATTTCAATGCCCACCGTATGGTTTCTAACAAATGAGATTGTTAGTCTTTATGCTGTGTCAATCTGAAGTAATTCAGACATTTTAAAAAAGAGCCTGAATTGCTCTCAAACATAAAATATTCAAAAAACCCTCAACAAACATCTTCAGTCTTTTGGTAGACAGCCTATGGCCTTGTCCAAAAATACATTGGAAAAAATTGATTTTACTAAATTTTATAGCCTAAAAATACATATATTTGAAAACTATTAATCTTCATCTTTTTTTTTTTTTTTGAAGAAAAGATCAATTTAAGTGGGTACTGAATACAACAACCTTTGCTATAACTCTGTTACTCACAGTCTCTTTTCCTTGGGGATATCAAAGGATGCAGCCATATTCATTAGGGTGGGCAGGCAGTGCAAATGATGGCTGTGTGAATGAGGAAGAATTGTGTTTGCCTAAAATCAAATATAATATTTCATAATAGGTGAGAAATGAAAATACTGTGTTATAGATTATCCACAAATATAATACTAAAGACCCTGTTATTTTGTTATTAACAAAATCATTAATATCCAAGATCCTTCATTAGAACACTGTTACAATTTTAAGTAGTACTGAATTAAACATAATTCTTAAACAATCCAAAAAAGGACAAATACCAAACTTTTATCTATCTTGTGCTATGTTATTTTTTTTAAAAGGTTTATTTATTTACACATACAAGAGCTGGGGTGTAGACGGTTAGAGGATTCACCAAAGATAGAGTGGAGAGCACAACAGCGGACTGACTTAAATACACAGCTGAGGGGAGCAACGGGTGAGACAGGAAAGGTCTGCTGTGCTATGTGGGTCAGCTCCCTGGCGGGGGATCGAACTCGTGCTTCAGTGGTTGCCAATAACTTCACAGTGCTGAGACTTAACCCCCTGTTATACCAGGGAGGTCCCTCTAGTGCTATGTTGTATTAAAAATAACATTTAAAATACTAGACGCAGTACCATAGCTTATATGCTAGTAACTTCAGCTTTAAAAACTACCTCTTGCTACATGGACAAAATAGGAGGCTATTATGCTAAGCAAAGTTAAGTCAGAAGGAAAAAGGTAAATACCAGATAGTTTTGTTCTTATGTATGTGGAATATGGAGAAACAAAGAAAAGGGTTGGACAAAATCAAACCAAAAAACCCAAATTTGACTATAAAATTGAGGCATAGAGCGCAAAGGGGGAAATGGGCCCAATGGACACTGTGAAGGATTAACGGTGCCTCAGTGGTGGGTGTAGTATGTGAACACACATCCGAAGAGATGTGCTCTTGTACCTCTGAATCATAAACAGTGTTGTAAACCAATGTTACCGCAAATAAAAATATAAAAAAAATTCTCAAAACAGGCTTTTCACATATTCCAAAATTCTTCAAATTAAGAATCTTATGAACTCTGCCTTCCACTAATGAAGGTAAATTAATTAAATATGGAAGCCAAAAGATGTAAAAATAACAAGCTATAGCTTAAAACCACTATACTCAAAATGACCAGCTTTTATATATATATATATTTTTTATTTATACATACAAGCTGGGGTACAGGCCAGACGTGTGGGGCGGCGAGAGGGTTCACCAGAGACAGAGTGGGGAGCAAAACAGGCAGATCAGAAATACACTGCTGAGGGGAGCAGCGGGTGAGGCAGGAGAGGTCTGCCGCGCCATGTGGATTCTCCCCGGCTGGGTGACAGCTCCACAGCGCAGCACTTAACTGCTGCGCCACCAGGGAGGCCCACCAGCTTTTATATTTTAAGAGATCATAGTATGTTGGTAAATGGGAGAAGAGACTGATAAAATTCATGAAAGAAATTTCTTTATATAAAATTAATGCTGAAGATTGATAAATCTTACAGGAAGTTATATTTTTTCTTTAACTTTTATCCTTTACATTATTATGTGTCCCTCGTTAAGTTTCCCACCACCAATTCACCCATGAGCCATCACCATAGTCTCTTGTGCTCTTTTCTCCCCTATTTTGGTCCCTCTTCTTCCTCCTCCCCTATAGAATGTCTCTTATTTATGGTTGCCTGCTAGTTTTTGTTTTTGTTTTTGGATTTGTGTGCTATTTTCTTCTAATTTCTTGTTTGGCTCTCTTATATTCCTCCTATATGTGATATCATTCAATATTTTTCTTTTTCCTTCTGGCTTATTTCACTGAGCATGATCCTCTCTAGCTCTATCCATGTTGCTGTGAATTGCATTGTTTATCATTTTTGATTGCTGAGTAGTATTCCACTGCATATATGTACTACATCTTCTTGATCCAGTCACCAACTTTTGGGCATTTGGGTTGTTTACATATTTTAGCTATTGTAAATAGTGCTGCAATAAACATAGGTGTGCATGTGTCCTTTTGGATTACTGTTTTTGTGTCCTTTGGGTATATTCCTAGGAGTGGAACTGCTGGGTCGTATGGAAGCTCCATTTTTAGTTGTTTGAGAAACTGCCATACAGCTTTCCATAGAGGTTGAACCAGTTTGCATTCCCACCAACAGTGTAGGAGTGTTTCTTTATCTCCACATCCTCGACAACATTTGTTGTTATCTGTTTTTTTAATGTGTGACATTCTTGTTGGTGTAAGGTGGTATCTTATGGTAGTTTTTATTTGCATTTCCCTGATTATGAGGGATGTTGAACATTTTTTTCATATGCCTGTTTGCCATTTGCATTTCTTCTTTGGAAAAAATGTCTTTTAAGTTTTTTTGCCCATTTTTTGACTGGATTTTTTGTTTTGTTTTTGTTGAGTCATGTGAGTTCTTTGTAGATTGTTGTGATCAGTCCTTGTCTATTGTATGGAGTGCAAATATTTTCTCCTAGTCAGTGGGCTATTTGTTTTGGTTAATGTCTCTTTTGTTGTACAGAAGCTTTTTAGTTTGATGTAATCCCAGATGTTTATCTTTTCCTTCATTATCTTTGCTTTTGGGAATGTCTCTTTAAAAATGTTACTAAGATGTATGTCATGTAAGTGTTTTGCCTATGTTTACTTCTATATATTTTATGGTTTTGGGACTTATGTCCAAGTCTCTTATCCATTTTGAACTGGTTTGAACTGGTTTGAACTGGTTTTCGTGCATGGTGTGCAAGAAATTATTTTTTAAGAATTAAAATGATTGTCAGATCTGAAAACCTGCAATATTACTTAATTCTTTCACAGACAGACCCTTCTTCACATTTTAAACTAAGTTTTAAGAGAAGGCAGTTCAAACAAGAATTTAAAGTTTTCTAAAATTAAGGCATTGTCATATATATTGATTTTATTTCTAGCTGACTGAAGAAATATCTATAGTTTTTTGATTTACTGGTTTATAGTATAAATTTTATCCTAAGATAAAGATTTATAGTACTTAGAATACCAATATAAAAAATGAGTGTAAAAAAATCAATATTCAATATTTTACATTTTCTATATTTGTTCCATTTATGAAAACAGCACAGATATGTATGACAGGCAATCATACATATATCTATATCTCAAGATAAAAGGCATCAAAAGGGGTCTCTGGAATATAAACATTACATAAATCCAAACTTATTTTTTGAGATAACATAAAGCAATACAGAAAATATAACCTGTTTTATAAATTAAAACACTAGGGTATGAAATGTTTAATCAAAACTTGCAAAACTTACCATATGCAAAAGCTCTCCTAAAAGGATAGTAGCTCTAACTGAAATATGATCATCACTATTTGTTATGACTTCAACCAAACCCTTTGAAAACAAAAGATAACATTATTGTTGTAAAATATATATGCATATATTTATACATCATAGGTCTTTTGCTCTGAAAACATTCTGCTAAAGAATACAAATAAAAGAATAAAATAAAATTTAAGTCTTACTTCTAAAAGTCCATTACGAATAAATGCAGAGAGGATCAGTGCCAAATAATTGTCCATGAGGTCTGGCCTGGAAATAAACCCATCACAGTTTGACTTGTGTCCCAAATATTACAGTTTAATATAAAAGCAGTATTGGGATAAATTTGAGCCATTTCGTCTCTACGCTCTACCTGGATCTGGCACGATGAGGAAGAATAGTTTTTGCCTCAGCTGCTACAAAACCATCTGAAAGCCTCCAACTGTCTTGGAATCGACCTGGGTCTAAAATAGATTAGATAGTTAATGGAAAATTAGATATCACTGAAACACATCAAATCATGCAGAATAATTAGGCAGGTGGGCTATACAGAATTACTTTTTAAAATTATTTTAAAAATGACTCAAAAAATTATGTAAATCTGTAAGATCTAACTTCTTTAGAAAACTTTGAAACTTAGGAGTTATTTGTCCAACATATTAAAAGAATTAGATAATCTGAGAATTACAGATTAGTTTAATTATATTCCTAACTGATAACTTGCACAAAAATCAGTTTCATGGGGATCAGGTACCAAACCTTGTTTCCTCTAGCCTTATCTGTTCCTAATTTGGTTCATCTTTCTATGAATTCCACCACTCATTTGCAGTATTTAGAGTGATAAAAAAAATTTAGAAATTTCTTAGTTTTAGAGATCTATTTCAAGAATTTTTTTATGTTAATTTCATGCTATGATGACACAGTAAGATGACGATATTCAGTATTTCAGTACTTCTTTTTAATGGGATTCTGTCTCCATTATATAAGTCACTTTAAAATTACCATATGTGCATTACCATATGTGCATAGATACAAATGCACTTCAATACTTACCTACACTGAGCAATGCTTCTATGAATTCTTCAGTCACAACAGGTAGAGGAAGACGAAATATATCATAAAGCACTTCAAGCAGACCTCGCTGTACAAGCAAATGAATACAATTCATTTAATGTTGAATTTAATGGTTTTTAAATGTCTTAAAAACATAGTGAAAAAAATAATTTAAAAATAATTTTAAAAAGAAATCAATACTATTATATTTTAGAAAATTACTAAATCAGGTCTACGTCAGAGAAAGGATAGTTAAACATTCACTATATATATGATTTAAACTTCCCCATAAGTCTTCAATTATCTCCACTGTACACACAAAGAAATAGACTGAAAGGATAAAGGTATTTCACCCAAGATGATGGAGCTATATAAATAATAAAACTAGAGTCAAATCTCAGTTAGCCAGACTCCATAGACCATGTTCTTTTCTAAGGAAGAAGTCAAGTGAATTGACCCAAAGTTCGTTTACTCCTTATAGAGCTTTTCATCTTTAGTCACAGCTTCCATCTCCACTGTCTTTAAATGCTTTCTAGTTCACATTTCAGCAACGCAGCCCTGGTTAACACTTTCTCTTTTATTTCTCAGATTTTATTGACTTGTCAATCATTTACATAACTATAATCTTGGATTTGGTTCATACAGAGAAGAAACAAGAAAGGGGAAAATTTTGTTCCTTTAAATAAAATCAAAACAAGAAAATTTAATGGGAAAAAATAAAAACTACTTGAAGAGTTATTACTTTTTTGGCCCTCCAATTTCAATATGGTTTAGCTATTTAATAAAAATGCCTATGCATTAATAATTTAGGAATTTATCACATAAACAAACAAATATTAACAACCCAATTTTCATCAAAACCAACACTCATAAAAAACATGGTTCATAAGATGCATAAATATTATATTTTTATCTAAGTGTATTTCTGCATTGTTTGAACGTATTACAATGAACATGCCCTGTACTGCTTGCACTTTTAGTGAATACAGTGTAATTTAATATTTTAAATCTAATTCTTGATAGTGTCATAGTTCCTAAAATTTTATTTCAAATCATTAATATTATACTTAGGGCTCAACTAATTCATAAATATTTCATGTATATTTTTGATGCTTTATGACAAATTAACAATTCCTGAGGAAAAAGAATCATCTGAAAAATTTTTTTTTTAGAATAAATTTCTTTCAGTAACAATCCAGATATGATACAATGAGAATTAAAGTTTACCTACCCTTATTTCCATATTTGGTATGCAAAGTACTCCAATTAGAGATTGGATCCCAGAGTTACCAGGTTTACATAAGTTAATAATACCTAAAGTAGATAAGAAGAATCACTAACTTAAATTTCAAAAATAAAATTTCTACAGAAGTGTACCCCTAATTACAAAATCTGCAATCTTGGCCCAAGCCATTATAGTATCTGGTTATGATATGATAGTATATTTCAAATATTCTCAGTATTTCTATACTGGTTAGAGATAATTAATAATTTTATCATTTAAATTCCTTCTTTGATATATTTCATACTCCAAAAAGTTTTTGAATCTGTTTAGTGACTCTGTTGGTGAGCAATTCTCTGGGAGTAAGAATATTGGCTAAAATAAGACAATGGTATGTCTCCCTTATTTAACAGCTTTTCAACCTAAACTGCAAAACTCTGCTTGGCATTTGTCTTAAAAATTTAATTCCAAAAGTTTATTGAACACACAGAAGAGTATAACCAACAGACCTCAAGCAAATTATATGGATCAAAATCTTAAGTGACAGAAATGGATCAAGCAATTTTAAACACATTAATAATATGCCACAAAGGAAGAAATACAAATAACCAATATACACAAATCATTAATGACATCAGTCACCAGAGGTCTGAAAATTACACTCACAAAATACCACTAATAATAACATTTACAATATTAATTTATCTTATTATTATATTTCATATCATATTTAAAATAACTGCAATTTTTTTTTCTTTGCATAGAAGAACTGCGCCAGAGGTACGGGTGAGGTGGTAAGAGGATTCACCAGAGACAGAGTGGGAGCAGAACAGGTAGATTTTTACTGAAATACAAAGCTAAGGGGAGCAGTGGGCAGGACAGAAGAGTTCTGCTGCACCATATGTGGGCTAGCTCCCTGGCCAGGGTTCAAACTCAGGCCACAGAGATGACAGAGCTGAGATTCAACCCCTCAGCCACCAGGGAGGCCCCAATGGCAATAATAATTCAACAAAACAAAAAAAGTCAAGTTTTCCTCATTGAATATTGAAAAGCAACAAAGCTTACCTGCCCATGACCGGAATGTTGCTATGATTCCCATTTTACTAGCTAGAAACCTTGCCTCTCTGTCTTCTCTATAGGGGCAGGGCAGAAAAGTAAAAGGTTAAAATGAAAAGTGAGTTTTCCTACTACTCTAGTAAAATAAGAGTTATCATTAGTTAATGTTTAAATATTTATACAGGAACTTAAACATGTTTTGAACAATCTACTAAGATCAAATCCACCACAAAGGAAATTACCCAATTATATAGTGACCCCATTTAAAATCCACAAGGGTTTAAAATAAGCTATAAATTCTGCTTTTTTAATTCAGTTCTACATTTCCTGCTCTCTTTCTGAAAACTATTCTTAGATAGCTCATTAACACCTTTAATTGAACATTAGCAAGAATATCAGCCTGCTTAATAAGCATCTCTGGCAAGGCTGCCCATTAGCAAAGAGAATTAGCACATAAACTTCTTTCTTTTACCACGTACATTTTCTTTATTTCAAAAGTCTTGCCCCAAATTTATTTGAGTGTTTATTTCAAACAAGCAAGCTTAACAACCCATGTATTCACTGGAATATTTAAATAACTAGATATGATTATCATTAGCTAGTTTCTTCTAATTGTTTAATTATTACACTTGTTCCCTTCTTTTTTTTTTAAGATTTATTTATTTATGCATATATCTGGAGTGTAGGCCAGAGGTGTGGGGTGGTGAGAGGATTCACCAGAGACACAGTGGGGAGCAGAACAGGCAGTTCAACTGAAATACACTGCTGAGGGAAGCAGCAGGTGAGGCAGGAGAGGTCAGAGCTGTGCAATGTGGGAATCTTCCTGGCCAGGTATCGAACTCATGCTGCAGTGGCTCTGGATAGCTTCATAGTGCTGCGTTTAACCTGCTGTGCCACCGGGAGGCCCTACCTACACTTGTGCCTGTCTATGCAATATTATGAAAAGTAATCAAAGCAATAGAAGTATTTATATTTGTCAAACATTTTCTGTGTGGTCTATATACAGTTTCAATTCCTAACAGCAACTGTATTCTTTACTTATGCTACCTCAACCACCTCTACCCTGTCGAATACTCATTTTTTGCCTGTGCCACTGTTCTTTTTCTTCCCTAATAAAATTTTTAACAATTGTGAAAATATAGAAATCTCCAATTGCGAAAGAAAAAACAAAAAGGATAAAGAGCAATGAACAATCACAGTCTACAAAAGAGGAAAAAAACACTTGAGAAAAAAATAGAAACACACACACACCAGACTAAACTCTAGCACCAGTGAGAATACAACTGAAATCTAAAATGGGGAGATGGGATGTGGAAGAAATAATAGGACAACTTTGTGATTAATCTTTTGGTACCCCTTTTTGTAAGAAAGTTAGTAACAAACACACTGATTGCTTGGTATTCCACTCTCCAACCTATTACATAAATTTGTAGTATTTTAAAATAGCACTCTTTTCAATGTTTCTTGGCCCTAACAATACCAGTGCTCCAGAAACTGCCCATACTCACATGACTTAATGAAAGTATACAACCAATAGGAAAAAAAGGATTTTGGTGTAATGTATTTTCCCCCCTCAAATCTAAAAAGACATCCAGGATTCATCTCCTATTTGTTCTGGTAGTTAAAATTCTGAAGCCATTTCATCATCTCCCTCCAAGATCAAATGTCCTAATCCCTGAATACCGTGAATATATCACTGCCATTTTGGTGATTGTTATGCATAAAGCCCAGTAACCCTAAAGATAAGGGGATCACTGGAATAAGCCTGATCTACTGGGAGAGCTTTCTTGGGGGGTGGAGGGGGAGGGCAGATAAAGAAGCAGGAGAGATTCAAAGTATTTGAAGAAATTTTGTTGTGTTTGAAGATGGGGGGATCCTGTGCTAAGGAAGGAGGGAGGCTTTAGCAGATGAGAGTAGGCCACAGGGAACAGTCAGCAAAGGAAACAGGAAGCTCAGTTTTACTACAGCAAAGATATATTTCTGCCAACAACCTGAATGAGCTTGGAAAAGGATTTTTTACCACAGCCTCCAGATAAGGCCTTGTCAGACTTCTGACCTACTGAACCGTAAGCTAATAAACTGATGCTATTTTAAGCTGCTACATTTGTAGTAACTTGTACAGCAACAAAAAATGCATGCATAATTCTCAAGCAATAAAAGAAAGTGCAGGTGTTATAAGAAGCAGGCAAGAAAGGGGCTTAAAAATCTCAATTCATACTTAGCAAGAATAAGGTTTACGTCTTAAACAAAAGACACCAAGTTTGACTTCTTAGCCCAAGTCATGATCTGTTAGGGCGTGATGTGTATACAATGATTAAAGATTGGAAACTACTATTTTTAATTCAGGAAAAAAGTTAAAAACAACAAAAATACCCCCAATATTCCAGAATTTCCCCAGATTTAGTGAGGACTTTAAAATATATACCATCTAACACAATTAGTGAGTGTATCTGCAATCCAAAAATCTTACTAGAAAAATACCTCATTGCATATTTATTAGTATCCTGTTATTTGCCAATCTTCACAGTGATTTGATCCTTACATAAATTTAATTATAAAGTTATCCCCAATAGCTACTGAACTTTTCAAAGACTATGAAAATTATTCTGCCTCATTTCTAGAAAATTATTTTTATTTTATTTTCCTATTAAGCTTAATCTCAAAATTCTACACAGTACTTTTTTCTGCTTACTAAATTTATTAAGGCAGCTCTTTATATCACTCCCTATTATTTATTTCAGTCTCTCATTGTAAAATAAAATAAACAAAACTTAAGATACTAGGTTTCTACTATCGCCTCTCTTTTAAGAAAATTGCAAATCTTTAAAATTCCCAAAGCTGCTTTTAACTTTCAAAGCATATTATAAGTCATATTATAAGAGAAACAGAACATAACACCATGAAATGGTAAATTTATTTAAACCTCACACTTCTCTAGCTATATACACAGTCAGGCAAATTTAAAAGCTTAAATGTCAACACACAACATCTCTTGTTATTAGAAACAAATGGTACTTACTTGAGCTGTCCTTCAGCTGTATCTGGACTATGTCTGTAGTGAAAATCAGTATAGGGCGCTAGAATTCGCTAATTTTAAAAAAGATAGAGAAAGAAGAAAAAACAGAACTGATTACATTTAAAAATTATTCTTTCTGTAAAGCTGAAATTAATTCCATCTTCTAGATTTAGCTGAAATTAATTCCATCTTATAGCTTTAATTAATTGGTATTTTGGGTTGAGAGATTTATTTCTTCAAACTCATCAGAGTAAAATGTTCAAATGATACTGAATTTTTGAACTTTTAAATGTTCATTTGATGAATTTCTCATATTAAGCATACGCATGTAAGTAGAACCAGAAGAAAACAACAGCACTTTCAAAGTTCCTTTATTCCCTCTTTGTATTCAGTCACTACCAAGCCCAAGATAACTACTATGTTGAATTATATTCTCTTTGTTACTAGTATAAAGAAATCAGTTATTTTGGTGTATTGTTTGTGTGGTCATCAAACTTGCTAAACTCACTCATTTTATAACTTTAGAACCACTGTATCTAATTTATCAACCTTCATCCATTGACTATGGGCTGAATTTCAATTCTAAATATAATTTTATATACAAGTCACATTACTAGTATTAATTTTGACAATCAGTAGTTAGTAGTTAGCTCACTGTCCTCTCTCTCTCTCTCTCTCTCTCTCTCTCTCTCACACACACACACACACACACACACACACACACCCCTACCCCCCCAACCCAGTTTCCTGGAATTATTCATTCCTTCCTTCCTTCATCTTAGATCATCTTACTTCTGAGTGCAGACTCCCTTCAGCCTTTCCTTTTTTCATGTCTGTCTCATTTTGAAACAATATTATATTTTGATTATCTCACATGGTTTCTATGACTCAAGAATCTTAGGAAAGGTTTGGCTGGCAGTTATGGAGCAGGGTCCCACGTAAGATAGCAGTCAAAATATTGTTCAGGCTGCACTCCTTGGAAAATTTGACTGGAGTTGGAGAACTAGTTCACCCACAAGGCACTAATAATTGGAAAGTAGGACTCCTTGCACCCCATGTGCACCTCAGCTTGGGCTGCTTTACTGCTTGCTTTATGATATAAAGGCACGCAATCCAAGAAAGAGGTTCAGTGTGTCTTTAATTCCCTTTGTTTCTTTCCTTTTTCTTTAATCTGACTAGTTTAGTCTGACATTTGCTTTTGAAAGATATTTTCTCCAGGTTAGGTTTGTGATTTTTATCCACCGCTCTAAAGATTTCATCTTACTGTCTTCTGGTTTCCATTATTTATGTTGGGAAATCAGCAGTCAGACTTATCCCTTTGAAAATAAAGGGTTTTATTTTGTTTTTTCTCAAGCTGATGCTTTGTTTGTTTCAGTATCCAATAATCTTACCATGATGTGACTACATGCTGTTTACTTTGTATTACCTTATTTGGAGTTTTCTGAGCTTTGTGAACATTAAATTTTATCAGATTTAGAAGCAAAGATTGTGGTCATTGTCTTTTTGGATATTTGCTTCTGCCCATTTTCACCTTCTAGAATCTAAAACTATAATCATAATTTTATCCCTTGTGTTCTATTTTATTTCCTTATTTTTCCCCCATGCTTTACTCTAGATAACTTTCAGGGTGTTTTTAGTTTACTGACAATATCTTCTTGTACAAGGTGAATTTTCCACCTCATTGAGTTCAGAACTTCAGTACTGTATTTCTTAGTACTAGAATTTCCATTTGTTTAGTATATGCCAATTATCTGGTGAAATTCTCCTTTATTTCCTCCATTTTCTTCCTCCTGTCCTCCAGTGTCCTAAACAAATTGACCATGGTTATCTTAAAAGTCTTTTTCCTCTAAACACACCTGTGATATGTTTCTACAGAATAGTTTTTTCCCTTTTTCGTGTGTTATTATGGTCATGTGATTTTTGTATGTCTAGAAATTTTTGATCAAATGTTGGACACTGAATTTTATAAAAGGCTCCAACTGATGGCTACCATCACCAGAGTTGATTAATCCTGTTCTCTGTCAGGCTGGTTAAGGGAGCTGAAAACCTTACCCTAATCACCAACTGAGTTAAACTGATTACATATACACTCTAATTCTGATAAGACTGGGTATGCCACTGGTTTTCCCCTGGAGATAAACTATAGTACTCCAGTACTGTCAATAGAGAGTTTAGCAAGCATTTTCTCCTTAGCTGTGAGAAATTAGAAATTTTTTCTATACTGTCAGTAAGTTTTGAATTTACATCTTTACGTATTCATCCAGAAGAGCTTCAGAATTTGAGAAATGTCACAAACAGGGAATCAGCTAAGAAAGATCCAGTTTTTATTTAAGCATCACACATCTGCCCAAAACTCTCTTGGTTTTTCTAATCCCACCAAAAGCCTATCGAATTTTTAACTACTAATTATATACTAACTAGTATGTGGCCACAGGGGGGAAAACTACATAGGATCAATTCACTTCCTATACTCCTTTGGACTTTTGCCTGGGACCCTTCCTCCCAGCAGGCCTTCGCCTCTTATATACTGGAAACTAGCATATTTCCACCGTGCTTTCTTAAAGTTTTGACATTGTAGCCAGCTAGTTTCTTATTTCAGTAAATATCTGAATCGGTAAATCAGATTTGGTATGGGGACTTTTCATGTCTCTAGATTTGTTACTCTATACTGATATAACCAACAAATACTCTCATCTTCTACCTAGGCTTAGGTCACATTCTTAGCCTCTTGCTTATGCCCACAATCTGCAAGTGTTTCCAAAGGCATCTGTAGATCTTCGAGACAACTCTCAAAGAATCTACCCTATACAGAATTTCACTCCCTCTGATCTCATTGCTTTCACAGCTTTATGATGCTTTAAATATATAATTTTTAAAATTATTCCACTTTTCTAGCGATCCATAGCAGATGATATGAACTATCTTATCCTGAAGTTTAAAAAACATGTTTTGTTTAACTTAGAATTTAAAAATTACAATTAATTTACAACCATTACAGAGTGTATATTCTAGCAATATTTTATAAAGTCCTCAATTTTTTTCTCTCTGTAGTAAAAATTTATCACATAGAGTAGGAACAGAATCAGAGTAAATTAAAAATGGGATGTTTAATAAAAGGAAAATTTGGTAGAGAAAGTAAAACTGAAAAGGTTTCTTTTTATGTAGAAAAGGAAATCAAAGCATCAGTTTAGTACAGAATTGATAAAATAAAATAACAGTTGACACTGTAAGGTGATGATAATGAATAACACCCAAGGCATTTATTATGTTTCAGGTACTAAATACAACATATGTACATTAAAGTTAACACATGCAAAGCACTTACAATACTACCTAACTTGTTCTCTGCTTGGAGTGCTAGCTGTTGCTGTTAATACTGCTGTTGTCATTATTAGAGCATTCACTTTTCACAAGAATTTTTTAAGATAAAAATAAAGATATCATCATCGTCATTTATTCTTCACAGCAATTCTTTAACGTAAAAACATGACCTTCATTTTCCCCGGGGGGGTGGGGACAGGTGAAAGAGAACAGCATGCCCAAAGTAAAAGTGGGTCATAAAGCAAAATATCAAAACCTTATCTGTATAGTCCAAAGTCTATGTTCTCAATAAATGTTACTCTAAGGACAGCTTGTTAAGGGAAAAAAAAAAAAAAAGAAAGAAAGAAATACGTACAGTTTTTGGTCCAGCCATTATGGAAAGTTGTGTGGAGATTCCTCAAAACACTAAAAATGGATCTACCATATGACCTAACAATTCCCACTACTAGGAATCTACCCAAAGAACACAAAAACACTAATCTGGAAGGAAATTTGCACTCCCATGTTTATTGCAGCACTATTTACAATAGACAAGACATGGAAACAACTCAAATGCCCCCAAACAGATGAATGGATGGAGATGTGGTATATATACACAATGGACTACTAGTCAACAATCAAAAAAGATAAACTCATGTCATTAGTGGCAGCATGGATAGAGCTGGAGGGATTATGCTAAGTGAAGTAAGTCAAAAGGAAAAAGATAAATATCTATGTTTTCACACATATGGGGAACAAAGAGAAATCAAACAAAGGATCAGGAAAGACAAAACCTGCAAGTTGACCATAGATCTGAGACATATAGCAGAGGGTGGGGGAGGAAGAAGGGTCAAAAACAGAGACGGGAAAAGCACAAAAGACTGTGATAATGGATCACAAGTGCTCTGGGGGTGGAAGAACTACGGGGAGGGACTACAGGAGAGGGGAGAAATAAAATATTGCCCCAAAATTAACAATGATGTAAGATAATAAATACAAAAAAATTGAAAAATAAAAAAAAATGAACACAAATAAATGAGCACAAAAATTTTCCCATGATCTTGAGTAATTTAAAAAAACAAACAAAAAGGGCCTCCCTGGTCTCGCAACGGGTTAAGTACAGCACTATGAAGCTATCCAGAGCCACTGCAGCATGAGTTCACTACCAGGCCAGGGAGATTTCCACATGGCGCAGCAGACCTCTCCCGCCTCGCCCGCTGCTCCCATCAGCAGTGTACTTTAGTAGATCTGCCTGTTCTGCTCCTCACTCTGTCAATGGTGAATCCTCTCACCACCCTACACCTCTGGCCTACACCCCAGTTTGTATGCATAAATAAATAAATCTTTAAAAAAAAGGCAAAAGCAAAAAGAGTATTCCATTTTAAAGAACAGGATATATGAAAGATAGTAGTGTATTTAAAAGTCTACTATAATCTTTTGAGGTTTCTTCATTTATTTATTTAAATGCCAGAAGGCTTTTTTTTTTTTCTTTTTGCATAGAACTGGGTACACAGGGGTGAGAGATTCAGTAGACAGAGTGGGGAACAGAACAGGCAGATTTTTAATGAAATCTGGGAGCAGTGGGCAAGAGAAATCTGCTGTGCCATATGTGTGTTAGCCTCCTGGCCAGGGATGGAACTCAGATGGTAGCAGTGATAATGCTGAGACTCAATCCCTAGGCCACCAGGGAGGCCTGAGGTTTCTTCATTTTTACAAAGGCTTTGTTAATCTGTTGTATAACTACACAGGAATTAAAAAACAAGAGTCTATACTTATTATATTCTTTATAATCATCTCTCTAATTTTAGTTTTTTCTCTTGATAAAGATTTAAACACAATGAAAAAGATTTTAAAATGCCAGTTTATTCCAATGAATGATGTATTTTAAATCACTTAACAAAAAATATTCTCTTTAACTTTGTTAGTGATATATAGGCTAATACTAATTTTCAATCTCAAATCTTTCTAATAGCCCCAATAACATGAGAAATTGAACATTTAAAATAAGTTTCAAAAATGTTTTAAAAATAAGTAGACAGTAAATCTTTTACATACTCCATAATTTCATACTGAAATACAAATGAATCGGTTTACATTTACTCTGAATGGTATCTGAATCAGACAACACTAATAAGCTATAACATTACAGTGGTAATTCTATTTTAGCCTTCACTAAATACTTTATCACAAAGAGAAGGAGTATATAGTAGACTCGTTATTTTAGACTAACTATAAAAAACACTGAATTAGTAAAACATTTTATTAGAATGTTTTAAAAAGAAATACATGTATTTTATTTCCTTCAAGTAGGTATGGTCTTCATTGCTAGCAACATGCTTCCAAGTTCAGAGAGGTTTAATAAATAAATACTGAATAATTAGTTCAAGCTATTTACACACAACGTTTTGAAGTCCTTCAAAATAAATGGCCTTCTTTAAATAAACAGATAAATATCTTACGTAACCTTACTTGAGTTCTGTTTCAGTTAGTACACTTCTCATAGAGAGTAAAATATTCTCTGTACATATTCATGAAGTACTCTGGAGAATACTTTTAATTCAGTCCAAACTAAATGAGCTACAAAATATTGCTGGGAATAAGTCAATCTTGGTTAATTTAAGTTTGATTATGGATGCTGTGTTGTATCTATTATTTACTTTAAATTTTCCATGTAAAAGGATGTATTTTAAGTCATATTTGAAAATTAGAAAAGAACACTAAAGATCCTACCTCTAATTCTACATCAGCTCGCACATATTGTCGGGTCTTTGGATGATTAAGGAGGTGCAAAATTGTAGTAATGAGGGCCTCATTTATTCGACTTAATTGGCAATCAATCACATTTTTCAAGATGGTGTTTAGTCCACCTCGAAGGGCCACCACTTCTGGATTCTGAAGTGCTAAAATAAAAAAGAAAAGCTTAAAATATTATATTGGGGTAATTAATAAAAAATAAACAGAAAACTGGGCTGTTATTTTAACAATTTCCTCTCTGATATGAAGAGCTTCCTAGTTAACATTTAAAAGGACATGTGGATAAATGTATCTAGTCAGTCACTGAATATACTTTCCAAAACCCAAACTTTATTTAATGTCAAATCCTTTGTCCATATTTTATAGTAATGATTCTTCTTTCCTATCAATCACAAGAAGTTACTTTATATAGTGGGATAGTACCTGTTTTAAATCCCTTATTTGATTTGTAATTTAGGTTTTAAGGTCAGATTTTAAGCTCAGAAACTCTTCATTTACTTCAGAAACACTTTCTTTGCATGTACTCACAAGCAAGTATGTATGCTTTTTTACATGATTTCAAGATTAAAATTTCCACTTTCAGTCTACAAAAAAACTGAAACACATTTTTTTAAATATTTAATAAATTATACTAGCATACTTTTCATACTGAATTTTATACTCTTGATATGCAAAATTTTTCTGCATATACAGTCTACAACTCTTGATTCTTTTTCACTTTTCTATCTCTTGATAACCTGGGTAATAGTTTCTTCAAATTTATGAGGAGAAAATCTTTACCTTCACGCCATTTATTATTTTTCAAAAATGTTTTAATCATTGGTTTTCTCCGTCTTATTCTTCTTGCTAAAATTTAAAAGGAGTCTTCTTCTACTTTTTCCTAAACTGAGTTAAAATTACTTAGTAAAATACACAGTTCTTAATGGTATACAGTTCAAAAAAACTTGAATACTGTCTATACCCAATAGGTATAGGGAATCAATATCCTATTCAAGGTCTAAAATTTTTACCAACCTAGAAGCTTCTCTCACATCACTTAGTCCCTCTCTGCTATAGTAGTCTCATTTCTACAAGTATAGGTTAAGTTGTGGCTTCCTGAAAATTAAACAAATTCAGAAGTACTCCCCAGACACACAATTCATATATTTTTTTCTTATTATTTGTTGAATATATATATATATATTTTTTACTTTGGAAGTAGCATAGTTTTCTATATTTGCTATTATTAATGATACACAAAATTAATATATCAATCTGTATTTTCATGTTTCCACTGTACTCAATTCTATAGCTGCAAAAATCCGTTTGATTTTTTTGGATAATTCAAAACTCCTTTTCCTTATAATGATCAGAAAATATTCATCCATACTTTCCCCCACTTAAGTCTCTAATAATTTTGCATTTAAAATTAATTTTTTATGTATGATGAATTTTATTTTTTAACCCGCATTAATATATGGCTAACCAATCTGTCAGAATTAGATTTTTAAGAGATTTTATTATAATTACTGGGATTTGGGCAATTCCTACACACTAAATTTTATAATAAGTAAAACTTTGAAATTTCGAGAATTTTAATGTCACTTTAACATTTGTTAAAAATACAAGTCCTCTACTTCCTTGTCAGGAATGTTCTACTGTTTACATATGTTTGTTCCAATAACTAAAGAATCATGTATCAAAAGTTTTAAGAAATGTTGTGTATTCTTTCAAAACACTACATTTTTATTATTCAAAGAAAATTCTGACCTAGTTCACAGATAATAGCAATGCATGCCCGGACCATTCTGTCTCTTTCTTGAAGTCCATCATTTCCAACTGCTATTAAGGAGTTAGCCACAGAGCTAGGAAATAAGGAAGCATTCACAGTAATCATCTGCAACAGGAGGAATCACAAAACGAAGTTATTTGCTTCATAATACATTTTTAAAAGCATTTTTAAATATATTTTATTCAAACTGAGGTATTTATGACCTCAGAATATTGACAAGATCTAGCCATCAATTTAAATGTTCTGTTTAATATGGAAATCAGAAGATTAACTAATGACTGATGCAAAATATGAAAAAAATATTACTATGAAAAAATACTTTGGCTTTTTTCCCCAATTGCTCAGATTATAAACAGGTTGACCAACATGATGTTTCTGTGATTACAAGCTCCACTGTAACAGGAATTGTATCTTAACAACTTTTAAATAGGTGGTAACAACAGCTGTCAACATACTATTGCACTATTACATTCCTGACTCTTTCCCCATATACAATCAGCACCAAATCCTACCAATTTATTTCATTTTCCTAACTCCTTCCCCCATCAAATTCACTGATTTGGGCACTCATTTTTTTTCTCAATTTGCTGCAATAGATGCCTATCTCACTATCTCTAGTCATCACTTGTTGTTCTGCCAGAAAACACAGTTAATAATAATCCACAATATTTTAATATTTCAAAAAATTATGATGAAAATATTATTCATCTGATGATAAAACCGGATGAGTCTCACTTTATATTAAAGGTATAATTGGCAATATAACATTTAGAATATTAAAAATAGGTAATATACATCTTTGATTTACAAATCAGAAAACAAATTATATAGTTAATTACTGCTTAATAAAATAAAGACTGTTTAATAGATGAGCCATTCATTTCCTGAACTGGGTGCAGTAATCACTTCTGTCTTGGTAATAATAAAACATGGGGGGAAATTATTATTATAATTTTTGTGTAGAAGAACTGGGGTATAGATCAGAGGTGCTGCAGTTAAGAGGATTCACCAGAGACAAAGCAGGGAGCAGAACAGGCAGATCTACTGAAATACACCGCTAAGGTGGGCAACAGGTGAGACAGGAGAGGTCTGCTGCACTGTGTGGGTTAACTCCCTGGCCAGGGATCGAACTCAGGTCATTAGGGGTAATAGCACTGAGACTTAACCCTTAGACCACCAGGGAGACCCTAGGGAGAATTATTTAAATGCTCCTGTATGTTACTGAATTTAGAATCCTAAAGAAAAAATATGACTTGTGGCAATTAAACTAAATGAAAGATACAGATAGATAGATAGACAGACAGACAGACAGACAGATAGATAGATTTAAGACCTATAGAGAATCAAAGGAGAGATCTGATTAGCAAGAGTCCTTGTTAATAATAATTCATAATATATAATGGATTGTATCCATATTGCTTAAGCAACACTATGTGATATTACAAAATTCAACCGAACTTACAGAAAACTGTTCCACAACCATAAAATAGATTTCCAGTAACTAAAAATATCCACAACAGTTATCACACTCATTTTTAAATCAATATTTTCCACTAATGAAAAAGCTGGGGGAAAAAAACAGGGGAGTAAAAGTTAAAGAAATATAAAAAAGTATTTTTCACAAGTGAGAAAATTCTAACTTCTTATGATATTAATTTGATTTCAATACTTGTTATACTTCCAAAAAGGAGATTATAAGAAAAATTCCCCAAACAGTAAAACATCTATAATGTATCCTCAAAAGAGCTAGCCAGGAAGTCAGGCAAACTGACTTTCAGAGCTATATATACCATTAATAAACCATTACCTTGGTCAAATCAAGCCTTATTGTCTTAGTTTCCCCAGTTATAAGGTGAGGAGGTATGTGGCCAGATAATTTCTAAATTCTCAAGTTTAAAATTCTATGAATCTCAGGTGTCATGTTATGGAAATGAAACTTGAAATTTAAATTATTACAAATAAAATCCCCTTATTTTCCACAGGAAATATGCAAACAACTCATATTCTGTGTTTATCAAAGAAAGCTTTACTCACAACCAATGAATACTAAGGGAAAAATCATAAAATTTATTGTATTTAAGTAAAAAAAAGTTTAATCACCTTTTTTTGTTATGATAGGATAAATATGAAACAAAGATCATGAATAGGTAATAAATTTCCAGAACTGCTATAAAGGTTTGGGAATTAGGAGAACTGAGTCTTCCCTCTAGTTTTACCAATATCTTAGCATGTATCAAAGGCAAGTGAACTCCCTAAATGAATCCCTTTTAACTGTAAGAAATCTGTGATCTCTTAATCACGCATAACATGAATAAAGAAATAATGTATGAGGAAAATGACGGTTTAAATCAGGCAAGAAGTAAAATTTTAAAAGGACAGAGTAAAAACTGCTAACCGTGGGAAAATCACATAGAAAATGAGAGACAAAAATCTGGAAGGACTCTAAGTTTGGAAAGTGAAAGGAAAAAACCAGAGACTCTTAAAAGTAAAAACAAACAAACAGTCTATCTTTCAAATGAATGAGATAGGTGAAAGAGAAGGAACATTTATTTATATGAGTATCCTTTAAATACTGATAGAGCAAGTTATCCTAAAGCAACAAATGTCTTGCCTTTCTTTTAAAATATAAGATTAATGCTTCTACAAAAACTCAAAACTTTTTTTGAATGCCAAAAACTTCAGTGACTTAGCAATCAATATTAACAATTTCCACTAGCCCAGTTGCTAAGATGTCCTGGGGGGGACAGGGGAATGTGCTCCATTGCTAAAAGTACTAATCATAGTTCCTCTGGCCAATAGAGACCACTGTTTCATTCAGCAAGTGTGCTTTCCCTTCCACTGCTTTTAGCTAAACCAAGTAGGGACCTTGTATAACACTCTTCTTCTGAACCTATATTTTATCTCCAATTACAAGGGATTTTCCTACTACTGGATTCAGAAATGATATCTGCCTCAATTCACTCTGTTCTTCAGAAGACAAAAGAATATTTTTGTTATGGGATTACTAGACTATTAATGGTCTTTTACTAATATTTTATAAATTAGATTGTAACTTCTATAAAATATTTTCACAAAGTCGATATAAAATATTTACTAAATAATCCAAAGAAGCTGACTGAATTTAATTGAATTGTCTGAGTCAATTTGGAGTAGTCTTTCTTCTGAATGTGATTTAAAGTGCAGCAATTTTCAAAGTGTGAGGAAACTAAGGGCCCCTGCAATATTTTCAAGGATTCTACAAAGTTAAAACTATTTGCATAATAATACAAAGACATTATTTGCCTTTTTTGCATTCATTCTT
This sequence comes from Scalopus aquaticus, assembly GCA_004024925.1. Taxonomy (NCBI): domain Eukaryota; kingdom Metazoa; phylum Chordata; class Mammalia; order Eulipotyphla; family Talpidae; genus Scalopus; species Scalopus aquaticus. The sequence continues at coordinate 179,172 of PVIJ01000513.1, read as the reverse complement.
TCACAAGAATAGACTGAAGTTTTTCAAAGACTTCAGTGAATATGCAATCACAACAGAATGAGTGCAGAAGCAAATGACAATTTTGTATCAAAATAAACATTAACAAGATTAGAAAAAAATCTAAAATAATACTATTTTAATCACTAAATTATCTTTTTGGAAAATACAGTTATTTTTATAAAAGTTTGTTTCCATGTAGTAGGTTTATTGCTATTTTTCAAAAGTTTATATTTTAATTTCTCACTTTTAATTCCTAGTGTGACAAATTATTGACATATATAACTCTCACTAACTAAAAGGTTGTTCTATGTTCATGAGAAATAAATTTTGTTCTCTGATCTTGAACTCTGAAAATCATGACAGTAGGAGGAACTACATGAATAAGTAAAAACAAAAAACCCAATCTTTGAATTTAAATATGAAAATTCGAATCACATCTTGATATAATGGTTTACTAACAAAAATTTTGTGATCTATCTCTAATATTACTCTTATTAGAATGACAAACTTTTTTTTAGACATATTACTAATCACAAACTATAAAACTGAAAGGAAAAAAAGGGGGTCGAGTTAATGTACAATCAACAGTCCACCATTCCAGAGCATGTACTGAATTCAAAGGTGGAAAAGAGCTAAAAATTTAATGATTAAATAATTTCAATGTTTTTATATAAACTGATAAGCTTAATTATTGATATTTTTACATTGGAAAAAATATCTCATGAAGAAACACGGTAACATTTTATTCAAACAGTGTTTTAACCAAGTTAATTCTCTTGTTCCTTTACCATCACTGCATCACATTATATTTAACAACAAAAAACATTCCTTGAAGGCCTCTCATTAGAAGTATTACAGATTCTCCTTAATACCTCCTCTCTTGCGAATTCTGATTATGACCTATTATCTTACCAATGGCCTGAATTGTTTACAGCAATTGCCAATGGATTATATCCAAATTCATCTTCAAAACAACCAGCTTTTAACTATTTATGACATCCATTTAAAAGCATTAGCTCCAAATATACAATTAAGAGTAAATCAGAGTGGGGAGCAGGAAATTCTCTTTCTTTAATAATGCATCAGAGCAGCAATTTCATTTACATGTCTATTAAAGAAAGAAATACTCTTTACAATGAACATTTTATAAAAAATATTGTACTGGTTATACCCAATCACATAGACTATTAAACAAAATACTTATTTAACTCATATAAAGTCAACAGAATTAAATGTTTAGTAAGAATTAAGTCTGTAAATATTAAAATTTCACCAATCTAGATCTTAAAATCTATATTTAATGTGAAAGCGTTAAATCTGATTTTACTCCCAAATAGCAAGCATACCTTTCTTACTAATCGAAGTGCTTGTGTCCTCTCTACCTCGTTGCTCTGCTGTATGTCAATGCACCTGAATAATACACAAAATATTCAATTATTGATAAAAATCTTACTTAAAAAATTTTTGTAGAACAATACCACTAGACCAGGCTCATTTTCATAAAAGTCAATAGAATATTTAAAAATTTTAACACATTTTTCGGTACCAACAGACATTTATTTTGTTAACTTACATGTCTCTAGTGATAAATATTTGCTATGATAAAACATTCAAAAACTTTCATTTAAAAATTCAGGAAGGAATGTAGTAAATGATTTACACAATTTTACATACATGTAAACACACACACACACACAAAGAAATGGAAAATAGCAAAGTATCTGAAATCTACAGAAAAACCATTCACTAATCTTTGCTAAAATACAGTTCTTTTATGAAAATTATTAAGGGAAAATATTTCTAGATTATGTTTCAGTCTGTAATTTTAATCAGGGCCAAGATTCATATACTGTTCTTAAACTAAAACTGTTAGGTACTAGTCACAATAATTCTATTTTATCAAAATATAATGTAAAATGTGGTCACTTCAAAAATTGAGCTCAATCAAATATTAATTGACAATTCTCTATACAATTTATTATTTACTTAATTTCTGGTCTTTGGATTACCATGCAGAGTAATTCATTTTTATTTATGTTTAAGTAGTTCACTATTTTAATCAATTCTTTTATATACTTATGTCAACACGTACATCAAATATATATAAAAATTGATTAGACTATATATAAAATACAGATATATATACACAATGTATATACAGTCTGCTATTCAAAAAGCATTTCTTTTACCTGACCACAATGTATAGCAATTTTATTAAAAAGTACATGGACACTGACTTCCATTTCTGGCTACAACAGAAAGACTTGCAGTAGACCAACTCCTCTACTAAAAACAAGTATGAAGGTTGAACAAAATATACATAGAGCAACTCTTAAAAGGGCAATGAAAAACAATCCATAGAAAGAGAAGTTCCATAGCCAAAGAATTCTGAAGTTCCATATCCAAAGAGTTTTCTGTCCCTGGGGGCACTTGCCAGTCCCCTGAGTTGTAAGAGAATGAGTACTAACAACGCAAAATCCTGCTAAATTAGAAACACAGGCTAAACTTTAGGGCAGCCAAAGTGACTGGGATTTGAGGGGGAAATTCCAGAAAGAACGAAACATAGGGAAATAAGTATAAATAAATATTCATTCAATCTCTGTCCTTGCCAATTTCTATATTGTGCAAAAGAAGGGTTAAAATTCAAGAAACCAAATGGGAAACTAAAGAGCAAAGCAGAAATTTAAGCAGGTATAAATTACTCTAAGAAAGATGTTAGGACTCAAGGCTGAGCAATGTGAAGAGATACTGCTTAAACATCCACACTTTCACATGAGATCCAAAATAGCCACTTCCTAGAGCAAAGGTAAAACTAAAACCAAGCTTTAACAATCTGTGTAATAAGTCAAAATTGCAGAATAAATTTTTTAACAACAACAAAAAAAAATGATGCAGAACCAAATATTTTCATTATACAATGTTCACATCCAATAATATGATCTATTCTTTAAAAAAAGGACCAAGTAACCAAAAACCTAGAGAAAAAACGGCAACAGAAACAGAACACAGGTGATTCACATATTGAAGCTGTCATAAAAAGGCTATAAATAACTATGATTAATATGCTCAGAGAAAAATAGAAGGACAGATGGGAGAAATAAAGCTGAGACCTAGAGTCTTTAAATAAAAGTAAAAGAAGTGAAAGAAAAAGAGTAACGGAAATTAAAAATTCAAGAGATTGATTTACTAGTCAGATGGAGGAATAAGAAAAAAACAGCATGTGAGTAGAAAGTAACCACACTAAAGCACAAGGATGAAAAGGCTGACAATAGAGTAAGGGCATCAGAGACATGTGGCAGAGTGAACAAATACAAAACTGCATGGCAGAGGTACCAGAGCAATGGATTTGTATTTTAAAAAAAATCTTAAAAATAGACAAGGAAAAAAAGACAAGCCACTCACAAAGAAGCAAGAAAAAAATTACTTATTTTTCAACAAGTTAAAAAAATTCCAGAAATAAAAATGAAAGACTTCATCTCCAGTAGACCTGAACTATAAGAAACAGTAAAGGAAATTCATCAAATAGAAAGTGATCCAAAATGAAAACATAGAAATGTAAGACAGAAGAATGCTACAACAGGTAACAAGAGTAGGAAAATATAAATAGTTCCAGTTTTAAACAATAATTAGACTATCCTGTAGAATTACAAATATATTAGAAATTAAAAAATATAACACAGAAGGTGGAGGTGAGAAGATATAGTTAAACTGCACATTTCCTGTATTGTCATGGTGGTATTAGGAGTGGTATACCTTAATATATCAAAAATATGTGCTGTAATCTCTAGGACAACTACTAAAAGAAGGTTTTATAAACCAAAACATTAAGAGTAAATTTTTTTTCCCCAAAAGAAACACAGGACCAAAAACAAATGTGAAAGATGACTATTAGCAAGAAGAAAAATTCATAAATATATGTGTGTGTATATATAGATATATATTTACATATAAATGTAATTTATTAAAGTCCATTTACCATGCATATAATACACCACCTTTATTTTTTTTTAAATATATATATTTTTTAAGATTTTATTTTTTATGCATACAAGCTGGGGTGCAGGCCAGAGGCGTGGGGCAGTGAGAGGATTCACCAGAGACAGAATGGGGAGCAGAACAGGCAGATCAACAGAAACACACTGCTGAGGGTAGCAGCGGGCGAGGTAGGAGAGGTCTGCCGTGCCATGTGGGAATCTCCCCAGCCGGGTGTCGAACTCGCAACGCCGCTGCCAACAGCTCCACAGTGCTGCGCTTTAACCTGCTGCGCCACTGGGGAGGTCCAATACACCACCTTTAGAAGAAAGCACAAGGTATCTTCCAAAGAGACTAAAAGCACTAAATAAAATGACTTCTTAATTGGATTTTTTTTTTAATTAATGAGAATGAAAAGGCAAGACACACTGATTTGGACAGGGTAGTCTCAATACATCTACCTTAAATGAATCATATCCAGAAGACATCAAGAACTCCTACATAACAAGATGGACAGACAATACAATTTACAAACGAGCAAGAGACAGGGAGGCTATCCAATGAAAGGTGCTAACATCATCACTCATCAGGAAAATGCAAATTAAAATAACAATGAGAACTCAATGAAAATCACAGCAAAAAGGCTATAATTAAAGACTGAAAATGTCAAGTGCAAATGAGAATGTGGAGACTTGAACTCTCAAATAAATACTGATGGTAGGATGGTAAATTGGACTAATTATAAATTGGCACAATCACTTTGGAAAGCTGGCAATAGCTATTAAAATTAACTTTACATAAACCTTATGATCTAGCAATTCTATTACTATACACACACACACACACACACACACACACACACACACAAAGTGCTTAAATATCAATAGACTTGCACAAGAATATTCAAGACAGCGTTTTTCAGTAGTCAAACCCTTAAAGCAACTCAGAAAATTCATCAACAGAATACACAAATCATTTTTTTTTCATAACATGAAATACTACAAAGCAAATAAAAATTGCATGGTTAAATCTCACAGATAATACTGAGGAAATAAAAGCATAAGATTGTATACTCCCAATGTATGATGCTCAAGAAAAGGAAAAACTATCAACAGTTTAATGAAAAAAGCAAGAAGAACATTTACTACTGGCTGGTGTAACAAGGCACTGGACTGGAATGCTGAGAATGTTCTATACCTTATTCAAGATTACAGTGTACTTGATTGTACATATGAGAAAAAAGTAACAGGCTTTATTATAAAAATTTGCATGTTTTACGATCGGTACGCTAAAACTTAATACACAATTAAAAACACACAGACAGTTCTAGGAAAATTACCTAGCTATTAAATAGTCCACTTTCAATTTCAGCACTTTCTGCAAAATACTGGAGTCTTGGATGAGATATCGAAGAGCTCGTAGCCCTGCTGCTCGCACTTCTTTTGCTTCATTCAATAAAGCTAATCGCAAACTGTATAAAAACAAGCAAAAAAGTTTTATTGCTCAAGTTTCAAATACACATAAAAATTATGGCACCAAGTTCCTCTTCAGTTGAAATATACAAAACTACTAGTAATTTTACTTATATATAAAAATCAATTACTGTGACTATAGAACTTCACTAATGTTAGTTTTTAACCTGTGCCTCCTTGATACAATTTTACCAGTCAAGGAAAATGTTACTGAGTTTTATTCTACCTTCTGCAGTTTATTTTATATCAACAATAGAAAATTAAATGTTTTTTTCAAGCTGTATCAAACATACACCTCTATAACCTATTTCCCTCTGCCTGCCTATGCCTCCAGGTAGGTTAGTGAATCAATGATTTAATCCAATAAGTAAAGCTTTCAGATGGTAGGCACAGAGTTTAACATTTGTAATTCCTAAGCATACCAAAAAATGGTCATAAAACTGTAACTGTATGCCTCTATTGATGTGTGTGGGCAAATCAGCTTTGCTGTAAGCATACTTTTTGTTAGATCTAGAGGTAATTGATAGGTTCTTGTTCCTGGGCATGTGAAGACCAATTTTGTGAATTTCAAGTTTAATTCATAAGTTTAAATTACTGAAGTCCAGGTATTGTTCAACATTAGCATCAGTTCTAAAGGAAGGAGGTTTAAAATACTGGAGATTCTGGATTTGTCTATTGTTCAAATACTCATTTCTATAAATCTAATGAGATGTTAGACTTCTTATTTTCAGTTTTAAAATAAATAAAATTAAAGTCACTCAAATCTAGAAAGGGAAAGGGAAGAAACTGAACTATACTTACCATATTATAATATCCTCATAGTTAAAACCCAATTTTTCTTCACTGTGGCCAATATCACAAAGGAGCTGTCAGAAAAACAAAATAAGTATATATACATGTATTATATATTATATTATTTTTTAGACTGGAAAATAACGTGTTTCTTCTTTAAGTTTTGAAAAATACATGATTCCATTGTTCAAATATACAGATTATTTGACTCAACAGTTTTAAGTTTCTTAAAACTTAATCAACCAGTTGCTTTTTTAATCTATTTTTCCTTTTCAATGATTCTGTTTTAAAAATTATTCTTTCAGTTATTACCACTGAAATTACAACATGTGCCGATGTTTTATTATACTCTAAAAGGAAATACTATTTTACCATGTTCTCAATGTTAGAATCTTTCAACATATAACTTCATTTATTTCCATCGCCTTTCACTTGTTGTTTTTCTACCTTTCTCTTAAATTCCATTAGACATTCATTTTATTTATGTTTAAAGCTAATATTTAGCCAGTATCAATTTATATTTACTCCCATATTCACCTTTTCCATTATTCTTCAGTTTAATAGTAACTTAATGATATATTCTTCCTCTAAAGATGCCTCAGTTTGTTGTACATTTGTTTTATCTCTGTTTTCATTTAACTTTTTTGCCAAGGTTTTTGGCGATTGATTCTTTTGGGTTTTGTCTGAAAATAATTTTTTTTTTACTTTTGCTAGATTTACAGATTTGTATGTGAGTTACCACTTTCTTAAAACAATTTCAAGATGGCTAATACTGTTTCTGCTGAGGAGTGTAACATCAATCTTAGTGCTGGCTCTTTTGAAAGTTATTATTGTTTTTATCAGATTACAGCCAAGATTTTTTTCTTTGGTTTTCAGCAATCTTAATGTCAGTTGTGCTTTTCTTTATATCTAGCCAGCTTAGTGAAAACAGAAATTCCCAACTCTCTGAGGTGATATATTTTATCAGATTTAGAAAATTTGGTACATCATCCCTTCAAAATTACTTCTGCTCAATTCTCTCTTCTCTACTTTCAGTTATTCAAATCTTAGATCTTTGCATGTGTATCACAAATCTCCAATTCCACTTTTTATTTTCTCCATTCTCTTTTATCTGTTTTTCAGTTGAGTATTTTTCACTTATTTGTCTTCTAATACATATAATCTATTAAACCTATCTAGTGGTGAGATTTTCATTTTAGGTATGGTATTTTCCCCTCCTTGAATTTCCAGTTAAATTTGAACTTTCCAATATCTTCATTTTACAAATCTTTATTTTTTCATCTGCTTTCTCCAGTCTCTTCATTTTTCTTGACAAATTAATCATATTCAAATATTTAAAGTGCTTGTTATCTAAATGGATATGAATGATATGGGTCATCTCTGGGTCTATTTCTATTGTCTATTTTTCCTTCCTTTTGTATTAGTAATGTCCTCTTCATGGATCCTATTAATCTTCACATAAAAATTTGCCAAGCTTTCTGATATTATCTTTATTCACAGAAGATTCACCTCCTATGTGAGTCCAGATTAGGTTGCTCTCCTTGTAGGAATTCATCTTCCTATTGTTTTTCTTTTCGCTCTCTTCCTCTCAAGTTTCAACTGAACCTGTTGTTCAGTTCCAAGAGGATGACATATCTAATTTTTGTCTTGCAAAAATACTACAAGCTCCATCCTGCTTGTCAGCCTAGGTTTTAAACTTTGCAGTGAGTCCAGGATTCAACAAATGTACTGAGGGAATAATATCCTTATACATAATTTCCCCTAACCCACAAAAAGTTGAGGGTTGTTTTTTCTTCTTTTTAAAGATTTATTTATTTATACATACAAGCTGGGGTACAGGCCAGAGGCGTGGGACGGCGAGAGGGTCCACCAGAGACAGAGTGGGAGCAGAACAGGCAGATCAGAAATACACTGCTGAGGGGAGCAGCGGGCGAGGCAGGAGAGGTCTGCCGCACCATGTGGGATTCTCCCTGGCTGGGCGTCGAACTAGCATCGCAGGTTGCCGACAGCTCCACAGTGCAGCACTCAACCGCTGCGCCACCAGGGAGGGTTGTTTTTTCTGTCTTTAAGCAGCAGAACTCCTGGACCCAAAGTCTGGACCCTTAGTTTCCTGCCCACACTCCACATCAACAAGAATTGCCCAGACAAAAATTGTGGGGTAAATGCTCATCCATAAGTCTCCCCTCTCTGAAGTTTGGCTCCTACATTTCTTGTTGCCTGAGCAGTTCCTATCTGCCTTCAAACAGGCTTTCCTGGTTGTTTTCATTAAAAACACTGATCAAATACTAGTTTCTTGCACCTAACCTGGATATAGTCTTGAGTTTTAAAAGACTGATTGTTAGCTAAAAATTTCTTAGTTTCTTAAGTTATTAAGAAATGGGCATAACAGAAATGGATCAAAGAAAAAGTCATTTAATACAAAAGAATCAGAAGTGTCTCCAAATGCTATTATTATTCGTCCTCAATAAAAAGTTATGAACATCTTAGCCACACAGAACAAAGCAATCAAACTGACCATAACATTTGACTGTATTTTATATTTCAAAGGTCCAATGTTTTCTGGGGAAAAAAATGCTAACAGTACAAATTCACTATCAAACTTTCCAATCTCTTCATGAGAGGCAAAAAAGAGGAGCTGTTCTAAATAGAACAGGATAAGGACATATTCTATTTCACAAAGTTATTAGAGAAAGGAAGCTGAGACTTTGTTTTATACCACTATACAAAATACATTGCTTTTAAAATGGGAAAAACATTAATTTCCTAAAACAGTGATTTATATATAGCAACTCAATTTCTAAGAAGGCAATTATTTCTATTCTTCCACTATAGCAGTAATGGATTTAATGGGATAAAGTGCTTTGAAATCCTTGAAATAAAGTATATAAAGTTTTGTCATGTCAGGGGTTTCTGTCTATAATGTACTTGATTCTCATATCCTGCATTATATTTTTCACATTCGCCATTTATCCTTGCAGAAAAATACAAATTTAGAAAGCCTAATTTCCAAATTACCCACCTCTTCAGATCACAAAATATATGACTATTCATCACTTAACATTTGCTAGTTAGCAGTTCTGATGAAATGGTAAAAAAAAAATTCAAACATTATGACCCCCAAAACACACACAATTTGGAGAATATCTACAAAGGAATATCATTTTCTGCTATCCAACATTAATGAATTTCAACTGCAAGAAAGATTTCTATGAAAAAAACTCTTCTCAGCTGGAGTCTAGGAATTCACAAGTAAAAACTAAAAAGAACAATTTCTGATGAAACACTGCATATTTTTCATAAGCAGTACCTATTTTTCGGGACAATCATAAATGATAGGGCAATGCGTTCAATGGTAATTAAATAATGCTTTCAAGGTGACTCCAGGATTATAATCAAGGGCTTAATCAGTCTTGCATGAAAATATCCCTTTTAAAGAATAAGTTATCCCAAGTAGAGATCAATTTTTTAACGTAAGTTAATTCACATGTATTAGCAATACAAAATTAGAAGATAATGGTTAAGATTCTGATTTTCTGATTATCAAAGAAATGTCATACTTTCACATTTTTCATCACTCTGTCACCAGCTCATTATTTTTAGTTTCAAGATACTAGGAATAAGGATAAATTCTTTTAATATTAAATTCATTATGTGAATGACTCACTACTTTATTAATTATCATCTAACTTAACAAAAATTCTAAATACAAATCAAACCCTTTAGCTCTTACTCCTGGAAAGAGGCAGGTTGAGAAATAAGAATGCTGAAGTTATGTGAATTTCAACATGGGAAACATCATCACACCTCAACTATCAACTGAATTACTAAACAATCTTCAATCATTAGGCAGCAGTTTCTCAGTACTACCTTAGTCATTACTGATTAACTTCCTGTCTCCTGTATGTTATTTAAATGTAATACTGTCTGTCCTATCATATAAGCTTGTGAGATTAAGAATAAACCACTGATTATGAATATGGTTAGAAATTATGAAAGACGTTTCTAAGTAAGAATTAGCAACTTAATGGTCATACAATGTTCTGAATTATTAGACTTCATAATTTTGTTCTTTACCATCCCATGTGTTTTTAAGACTATCAGTCACATTGCCAAAATGAATATAACCAAACAGATTCTGAGATACTATAGAGATGGTATAAAAGAGGTTACTGTTACCATCTCTTTTTATTATTGAAAACTATAAAGATGATCTATTTAACTCAATAGATCTAAGAAATGGAGAAACAGGATGCTATTCTATTTCTGTAACTCTTGAGTTGTTTTGCCTAAAATTAGGACCCAACATTTAGTCTTTCTCATTATAGGGGCAAATTATTTCTTTTTACTTTAGTTCAGTTGAATTAGTTTGTTAAATTTGTTACCTATAAACAATGTAAACAACCAATATCACAACCACAATTATTTTATGAGCACAACTGCTTGTTTTATATAAGCAAAACAAACACTATTATATAAAATATTTTTAAAATTTTTTTTAAATTCTTGTTTGTTTTTTCACAGTATAGGATTTCTCCCCTGGGGTACAGTCTCCATAGTTTTCTCACCATCAGTGACAACAGTCCACCATACTCCAAAGTGTTATTTTTAAATAAAGTAAGATTCTGATAACACATCACTTGTTTATTTTGATTAAATTTCATGTCCAACATCATTCAATCATTTTATTTGTTGCAAGTAATCCATATGACTCTCTTCTAAAAACTAAATTACTTAAAAGGATCTATTAACAATATTCTGTGCTGAAAATGTCAAAACAAAGTCTAAGCCACCTCCAGATAGTAAAAACATCTGAGATCATGGTTAAATTAATATTTTTTAAAAATGTAATGAGCAGTTAAAAATAGGCAGTTAAATGTTATTCCCATGTTACTTGTATTCCTCTGAGGTTACACGGATTGTCCTACTAAATAAGCAAAAAATATAATAAACCAACTTGTAAAAAAAAAATCTTACTACAGATTCGAATTCCATAGAATGGTCTTTACAGAGGGCCATTTAGAAAAAACTTGTGAAATGAAAAGTGGCTTGCTTTTTATTTGGCTAAGCAATCACTTCTAAAAACCCAGTCTGTGTAAAAATACACAAAAATGTTATTGTTTAAAATAGCAAAAACGGGCCTCCCTGGTGGCACAACGGGTTAAGTGCTGCACTGTGGAGCTGTCAGAGGGCTGCAGCGCGAGTTCGAAGCCTGGCTGGGGAGATTCCCACATGGTGCAGCAGACCTCTCCTGCCTCACCCGCTGCTCCCCTCAGCAGTGTACTTCAGTCGATCTGCCTCTTCTGCTCCCCACTCTGTCTCTGGTGAAACCTCTCACCACCCCACTCCTTTGTTCTACACCCCAGCTTGTATGCAAAAATAAAAATAAATCTTTTAAAATAGCAAAAACAAATGGGAAAAGCTTCTATTTTAGATGGTGGAAAGATAAATTATGCTATATGGATGTAAATATGTATATATGTATATGTGGATATACAAACATATCTATATATATTAAAAATAGAAAAGTAAAGGATTCTGATATATTGGGAAATAGAAAAACTACAAATCAACATAACTAATGACCTCACTATAAAAGACTTTTGTATATTCATATATACACACAAGAAATAAATGGTAAACTGGGCTCTACATTACTACACTACTTTTTGTTTAGCTCATTTAATTCTCAGAACTCAAACTCTCTCTCTCTCTCTCTCTCTCTCTCTCTCTCTCTCTCTCTCTCTCTCTCTCTCTCTCTCATATATACATATTACAGAGAGAAGAATAAATATCTTTATTTATTTCCAGGTTATCCCTGGAAAGTTGTCATTTTACCAGTAGGGAGCTGAATGGGGAGGGTATGTGAGAGAAGACTTTCACTTTTTAACCATTAATTTTTCTGTACTATTTGATTTTTTTACATTTAGCTTAAATATTTTTGAAGGAACAAAATAACTGTTTTGGAGATTCTAGTATAAATGATAAGATTAAATATAGGAAAGAGAACTTTCAGAATGTAAAAGAGCTTAAAAACAGGCCTTTAGATTATGAGCATGTTGTCAGTTTTAAAAATAGAATACTAAGATTATATTCATCAGCAGTCTATTATACAAATTACTTTATCTAGTGAAGTGATGTCAGAAGGCAAGCATGGGTGTGTGACATTCATGATGTTACAGAATCATATCACCAGTACCCTCTCTTTGCACTCTAAAAGGAGACTTAATTCTAGAGAGAAAATGCACCCTATACAACATTTTAGCCCCACTGTCTACTATGTTAACTTAGCTAGGCTTATATTTAGTAACAAAACAAATGCTAATACAACAAAACCTCATATTCAAAATGCAGTCTTCCCAACTTAATGTAAAACCTTTAATTAAACACTTGTTATTTGCCAGGCTTTAGGGTAGAGAAGGATATAAGAATGGAGAAATAAAGACAATATAGTTCTGGTGTTTGAAAAATTCAGTTTACGACGATAATAACCCTTAACATATAATAACAGAAGAATAGCTAAAATCTGGTAGACACACAACAAACTGTTAGGTGAACACAGAGAAGGGTGAACAATTAACTACTAAATAATATCCTGATATCATAATTATTTTTCTTATTTTCTTATTCTATAAAGCTAGTCTTAAAAACTGCTGAGGATTACTAAATTTTATTCTATAAGGAAATGAAGTTATATATTTTATAGGAATAATATCTCTGTAAATAGCATTAATCTGGTTCACCAATGAAACAGAATTCAGAAACATATTATAATTAAATTCAGTTTAGTGTTTTTTGGGTGCTAGGTATTTAGAAATTGTATAATAAAATCTACAGCTATTTATTTCCAGCAGTGCTTTTTAAACAGAAGTAATTCTGTCCCCTGGGAAACAGTTGGCAATGTCTAGAGATATTTTTGCTTATCCCAACTGGTGGAGGTATGCTTCTAGCATATAATGGATAGAGGCCAAGGACTCTGCTTGACACCATAAGACAGTCCCCCAAACAAATAATAATCTGGCCCAATATGTCAATATTGCTGAGGGTAAAAAATGCAACTGTAACTTATCAACCTGCAACTCAAGCTATTAAGCAGAGTCACCTCCCTAAAGTCATGCAAAAAACTAAAAAGTCACAAAATGTGAAAAACAAAACAAAAAACAAATCCCAGGTTGAAAGGCACTATCTGTTCAAGGACATATTATGTGCTAGGCACTATATTGGGATCTTGCCTCCAGTGGCAGCAGATTAACTCTAAGAAATCTGCCCAAAATAGCTTTGATAATTAGGGTAAAAGCTAGGCTGTAAGTTCCCATCTATTTTATCTAAATATCATGCTTTTCCCATTATGTCACCAAGCAGCAAAAACAGATCTTATCAGGTCCAAACTTTATGGACTTTACTAATGGAACAGACCCTGGAATCTTTATTCAAGGTTAGACCCTCATGTTGCAAACAATTCTATTAAGTTTGAATATATTTGGACCTCCCTGGTGGTGCAAAGGGTTAAATATCAGCATATGAAACTGTCCGCAGCCTCTGCAGCACGAAGCTTCCCACATGGCACAGTAGACCTCTCCTGTCTCGCCTGCTGCTCCCGCCAGCAGTGTATTTTAGTCAGTCTGCCTGTTCTGTTCCCCAGTCTGTCTCTGGTATATCCTCTCATCACCCCACACCTCTGACCTGCACCTCAGTTTTCATGCATAAATAATCTTTAAAAAAAAAAAAGTTTGGGGCCTCCCTGGTGGTGCAACAGGTTAAGTGCAGCACTAAGAAGCTGTCCAGAGCCACTGCAGCATGAGTTCGATACCTGGCCAGGGAGATTCCCACATGGCACAGCAGATCTCTCCTGCCTCGCCCACTGCTCCCCTCAGCAGTGCACCTCAGTAGCTTCACCTATTTTGCTCCCCACTCTGTCTCTGGTGAATCCTCTCACCATCCCACACCTCTGGTCTACACTCCAGCTTGTATGCATAAATAAATAAATCTTAAAAAAAAAAGAAGTTTGGCTATATGGTTTTAAAATCCATAAATAATCTAAAGCTGCAAATAAAGGATATGCTATTAGCCCTCACCAAGATAAGAGGGAAATAAGAAAATGATAAACAAAGATTATGCGCTCACGCGCATACACACACACACACACACACACACACACACACAAAAAAAAGCCTAGGGCTTCCTAACAGACATAATCATTCCATACAGTTGTGGGAGGGAAAGAGAGAAGAACAGGGAAAGGAGGGAGAGATTAGGGAAGGAAAGAAAGAGAACAGGGGAAGGTGAAAAGAGAATATAAAGGCACAAAGGGAGAAACAGAATGAAGGAGAAAGGAGGGAAGAAAGCAGCTGGAGAAGAAACTGGAAGAGTACAAATCAAGAGAGAACGAGTATTGGATTAAGTTAAGGAAACACCATGGGGAAAAAATCAGACAAAGCCCTCTGAATATACTGAAACAGTGAAGAGAAAAAGCAAAGGAGAGAAGACCACTGCCCATAACCCAAGAGAATCTGGGGTCTAGAGAGACATAAATGGGAACTAGAGAAGGGAACACAAAAGGTATGGCTAAAAGATTCCTAAAAACAGATGAATAAGCCACCCCTAGTCTAAAGAGACCTACATCTGCAGGGCCCACTATGACTGACAGCTACCAGCAGCAGAGAGCTACAAGTACTGAAAGTGTGGCTGTGTGAACTGTGATACACTATAAACTTAATATTCACACTAGATTTCAAAAATGTTAAATATACCACTAATGTAATACTAATTGCATCAAATGACAATAATTTGGATTAAAGAAAAAAGGTTATTAAAACTAATATGGCACGATTCTATTTACCTTTTTAGTGTGGCTACTAGAAACATTAAAACTACATTATGTGTCTCAGATTGAATTTCTACTGGACAGTACTGCTCTGGACTTTCAAGCTTGTGTTAGGGCCCATGCTGATACCAGAATGAAATAAACAAAATCACTGTCATTCATATATTCATCCCCAAACCACAAATCCTAGTTGGCCAGAGATGTAAAATTACATCTCTAGGTGTAACCATGATATTGACATGAGCTCAAAGAAGCCACAAACCTACATCAAATAGTTTTTAAAAGTTAAATATAGTCAAATAGAAAGATTTACCATGGTTGAATGAAGAATGGGGAAATAAAACTAGGAAAGTTAGTAGACAATGCAAATTTGGACTCTTGAAAAAACTTTGTGTCTTAACAATTTTACGTATGACTAGCACAATGAAAGGTATTTGAAGATTTTCATTATACACATAAAATAAAAACATAGGGACATTCTTGAAAATCTCTTCTCAAGCACCTATTCAATGTTTATTAAAAATTACTTACGCACAAATGTACTTATAAATTATCACGGAAATATGAGTAAAACAATTAGAAGTTCAAAGAAATACATCATTATGTGAGTAATAATTAGAGACTGGTCTGGATGTGAACTTCTCAGTGACCTTTTTTTTTATTCTTTTCTGAACCTACCAAATTTTCTACAAGTAGATAGATGCTTCCAGCATTCAAATATTTATATTTAAAACACATGACAAGGGGCCTCCCCGGTGGCGCAGCGGTTGAGTGCTGCGCTGTGGAGCTGTTGGCCGCGAGCGATGGCGGTTCGACGCCCAGCCAGGGAGAATCCCACATGGTGCGGCAGACCTCTTCTGCCTCGCCCCGACCTCTCCTGCCTCGCCCGCTGCTCTCCTCAGCAGTGTATTTCTGATCTGCCTATTCTGCTCCCCACTCTGTCTCTGGTGAACCCTCTCGCCGCCCCTCACCTCTGGGCTGTACCCCAGCTTGTATACATAAGTAAATAAAATTCTTAAAAAAAAAAAATGACAAAATCTCTGAGAAGAAGAGGAATTTCTTGAGTGTATCTCACTAACAAGTGTCAAGACACATCTATATACATATCATATGGAATAATGAATTTTAAGTGATGATATTAATAAAGATTCAAGTTACTTACCTTAGTAAAGTTATTCAGATGGCCTAGTTTTCTCATATTTGAAACTCCTTGTAATTTTGCCACATTTTGGAGAATCTCCCTTAAATTATCAGAAGGTTCTAGAATAAAAAAGACAATTTAACAATTTAAAAGAGTATTTTCTTAACCAAACAAATTAAACATGCAGTACAAAAACTTCACAACATTGGCTCTTGGTTTAACATTTTACTCTCTATCTTAAATCCATCTACTTAGGTGACTTCAAAGTCCATCCATGCAGATGACTCATTCAATGACCTTCACATATCTGGTCCTCTCATACGTGTGGTCCAACTCTGTGTATCTTCACCTGGAATTACTAAACAACTAAATCTTAAATTTCAACAACCTAAGTTTCATTTCTGGATACAAAGTAATTACTAAGACACCAAAAATACTATCCTATTGGAATCACTTACACACACACACACACACACACACACACACACACACACACACACACCCCAAAAACAAAAACTGGACAAAATACATGAAACTATAGCTCTCAAGACAATGGATATCAGGAAGTAAAGAACAATGATTCCTGAAATGAGAAACACAAGTATGTTCTACAAATAACCCAGCTTACTGTCTTTAACAGTGTTTCCAAGTCTTGGTACTGAAGAAAGAAACCCAGGCAAACAGTTTGAATCGAAGAGACAGAACTCAGAGTCTAAGGAGATCAAGAACTTGTAAGAGAAGAGAGCAATTCCTAGAAATGGAACTCTGCAGATAATTCTCAGATAGTCAGCAGAGCAATGATTAGAGCATGTGAGGAAAATTACTGCTCAAGAAAATTAAAGGCAAGAATGTGCTCGTTCCAATCCAAACTGAAAAACTCCACAGTTCACAGGACTTTAAAGTCTTGGCTCAGTAGCGGAGAACAATGAGATATAGACTATAGATTTCTTTGATCCCATCTAAGAAATCTCCAAAGCAAGATCTGAAAAAATAAAAACTGTTTTCAAGTAACTAAACTGTGTTTTAAACCAATATTCAAAAAGATTTATAACTAAAAATAATAAAGCACCTAATGAGGCAAAATTTACAATGTTTAGCATGTACTAAAAAACTATTAAGACCAAAGCAGCAGGAAGAGATAATCACTAATGAGCAGAGAAATTAATCAACTGAAATGATCCACAACTGACACATGTGTGAATTAGCAGCTAAGGACACCAGAACAGTTTTTATAACTATGTATGTTCAAAATTTTAAATAAAGGCACACATTTAAAAAACCCAATTTCTGGAGGTGAAAACTACAATGTCTCAGATGAAAACATGCTAGATAAGAATAACACAATTTTTAACTCAAACTTTTTTTTAAATGATGCTGATACTTCCTCCTCCTTTCGTTACTTTTACTTATATATTTTTTTAAAGATTTATTTATTTATACATACAAGCTGGGGTACAGGCCAGAGATGTGGGGCAGCGAGAGGGTTCACCAGAGACAGAGTGGGGAGCAAAACAGGCAGATCAGAAATACACTGCTGAGGGGAGTAGCGGGCGAGGCAGGAGAGGTCTGCCGCACCATGTGGGATTCTCCCTGGCTGGGTGTCGAACTCGCATCGCGTGCTGCTGACAGCTCCACAGCCCAGCGCTTAACCGCTGCACCACCAGGGAGGCCCATCTCAAACATTTTATAGAAGGTAAGCATTGCTAATTTAAATACAAAGCAAAAGAAATTATCCAAAATTTAACACAAAAAGAAAAATAATGAAAGAAAAGAGCATTTGTGAGCTGCAAAACTTCAAATGACAAATCAAATTGTAACACAATTACAATTAGAGACCTCAAAGGAAAGAAATGATAGAAAATTTATTTGAAGAAATAATGGATGAAAACTTTCCTAATTTGATGAAAATAGGCCAATAAAGCCAAGTAACAAACCCCAAGTACGGGAAACATGAAGGAAAACTAGACCAAGGCATACCCCAATTAAATGAGTCAAAACCACTAAAAGGGAAAATCTTTATAAAGCAGCCAGATAAAAGAAGACATGCTACTTGGAAAGGATCAAAGTAAAAGATGACAGAAGATTTCTTATAGCAAATGTGGCAAATGATAAGACAGTGGAGCTACATCTTTAAAATACTGAGGAAAAAAATGCCTTAAAAATGTGAAAACCATTCTTAGCTACTTGCTATATAAACACAGGCACAGTAGATGTCAACAGTAGATGGCCTCATGATAAACAGATAAGTAAAATCCAGAATGAAAGTGTGAATCTCCTCAGACTGTTACAAGCTAGTTTTCTATTAATACATTTGGCATCTGTTTTAAACAAAACTGACAATCTAAAGAAAGAAATTATACTGATGACATTTTGATTACTAGAGTCATTTAATATTTCCTTTGAGATTTTTATTTAACACAAAACCAAAGTACAATTTTTTTTTCTTTTTAAGATTTATTTATACAAGCTGGGGTACAGGCCAGAGGCGTGGGGCGGCGAGAGGGCTCACCAGAGACTGAGTGGGGAGCAGAACAGGCAGATCAGAAATACACTGCTGAGGGGAGCAGCGGGCGAGGCAGGAGAGGTCTGCCGCACCACGCGGGATTCTCCCCGGCTGGGCGTCGAACTCGCATCAAGCACTGCCGACAGCTCCACAGCACAGAGCTCAACCGCCGCGCCACCAGGGAGGCCCCCAAAGTACAATATTTTTTGATCAGTGTTTTCCTCAGCAAATGAAACTGCATTGCCCTATTTTACTTTAGCTTGCATCTTCCTACCTTTTCCCATTCTTCATTACTGGGTGTTGGCCATTACAATCACAAATTGATTAGTGTCCAACTACTAAGGACATTATATATCCCAGTTACTTCCAATCAATTTTGTAATTGCTTCATACGGAAATGATTCATTTGATTTTAGAGCATCTCCTACAAATGTTTTTTTTTTAACTCAAATAAAATTCCAATATAAGTTAAGTGGTTTAGGAGGATTTTATAATTAGTGGTTCAGGCGATCCTAAAAGTGGAATGAAAAAGTCCATTGTGTGGTATCAGATTGCATTAAAAAGAATTACAAGGGAATATAAATTACAAGATTACCATTAGTATTTAGTACTATCTTTTCATTATAAATGATATCCATTTAGAAAGACTGTGGAAGAAAAACCTAAGCCTTTAGTGTCAAAATGAGGTAACTATCTGAGAACTTTACAAAAATTTCATAACAACTCTTAAAGTAATTTAGATTCCACAGCAGCTTTCAATGTCAGAATTAAGGATTAATGTCAATATGAAATTCACCTAATGAACAATATAACTTAACCATTTAACATTAATTTATAATTAGATCATCAGATACCAAACAAAGTGTCACTAACGTAACCACTTAGTTACCACTATGTAATGACCTGACAGAAGAGTTAAAATGGTTAATCTGAAAAAGCACTCCTCACAAAGGCAGGCAGATTCAAATGACTGCCTATTTTCCAGGTGCAAACTGCTGATAATTTTACCAAAAAAAAAAAAAAAAAAAAAAAACCCACAAAGACTCATATGTGAGTTAATTTATTTGATAAGTATTTACTGAATGCTTATTACAGTCATTAACTATGTAATTACAGTCAGGGACTACATCAATGAACAAGACAAATCCTTCTCTACTGGACCTTACATTTGACCTTGGAAGACAAATAACAATAAAAAACAAAAAGCACCCAATGTACGTAATTTTAAAAACAAAAGATAATAAGCCAACATTGGATCAAATGTCTGCCTAGTGAATAATAATATAAAATGAGCCTAGCACACTATAATGCAGGTGTTACCATCAGTCCAAGTAAAAATGAACCAGTTTCCTCCTTACTTCTTTCTCCTTACCTCTTTCTCCTTATATAATCACCAGACTATCCCAACTATGGAAGTTTTTCAAAGTTTCCTCATAATAAATTTGTTCAAAGACAGGGCATTTCCTCCCAAAAACTACTTCTCAGAACAATTAAAAATAGTATTAGGGTCACTTTGTTTTAGGTAAGAAATACTATAGCTTATGTGCTATCACATTCCTATGGGGAACTCTAAATATTGGGTTAAAGTTCTGTTGATATTAAGAAATCCCTGGCTGCTTCTTTTATCTGAGAGATCAGGAATCTGCAAACGTTTCCTGTAAGATCCAGATATTAAGTATTTTAGACTGTACAGGTCGTACAGGTTCTATTCCAACTACTCAGCTCTCCTACTATACCAAGAATGCAAACATAGAGTAGAAAAAACACAAATGAAGTTAGCTATGTTTCAATAAAACAGACTAGTTTTATAAGCTGTAACATATCAGATTCTGTATTGTATAGTTAGAAGTTATACTAGAAAGAGTAGTTGGCAAGCTGAAAACAACAGGGAAGGGGAGTGGAATAGATGACTACATGGAGATGGAGCAAAAGGAAGTTTAAGAGGTTTATCTGTCTCCTTTTACTCTCAATGTTTCCAATCTAATGTCTCCCAGACTAACTGCTGGCAACAGTGTTATGTCAGCAGTGTAATGCATATATGAGATGATATGGGATAGTCTCTGAAACCTTTAAGTGTAAGAAACTAACAGCTACATAAAGGAAAAAGAAAAAAGAATTGCAGCTGGCTAGTTATGATGGCCAACCATAAATATGCAAGCAAGCAAAACATGAAAGAATTACTAGAATTAGTGGCTCTTTTCCTTATTGTGTAATTTGTAAATTGCACTGTGTGTTCCTGATGTGTCTCTCTGGAGGGGATAAAATAACTGTAGTCACTCAATACACACAACAGTTTAGTTTAATATCATATAAAAACATATACACATACATACGTACATACATACAAACATACATAGAGAAAATCACCAAAAATTAGAGTAAATAAGCTATTCAATTATCTACACATGCATGTAATATTAAATAGATTCATTCCCTTTCTAACTTAATTCTCGGTGTGCATGTGTGCATACACAAACATGTCCGTGTGATATATGTAAACATGCATTATTTTAAAATGTCCTCTATATACTGCTTTGTAACTTGTTGAAATATTCTATATGAAAACATTGACCTGGCTACCTGCTAATAAATAACAATATAAAATTGATTTTTAATAAATTTAGGTTCAAGTACACACAGTGAATTAATGACAAAAAACTTCTGGTATACAACTATTTGGGAGTAATGAAAAGAACAACTTTTGAATAAAAAATAACTGGATTGAATCTAGCTTATTCACCTAACTGTGGGCCTTGACTAAGACACTTAACTTCATGGACAACTATATTCTCACACCTACAGTGAAAACAGTACTTACCTACCTTGGAAGTAATGTTCGAAGATATGAGGTATAACTTAGCACAGTGTCATAACAGATACTCAATAAACAGTAGAAATAACTGAAAATTATGTTTAGCAAAATAATTTTTATTAATCGATCATGTGAAATTCAGATGGGTAGTCCATGCAAATGTGTAACTCATATATTAGTATGTTTAAAATAAGGAATGTTTGTTTTCTGCTTTCATGAACTACTTTTATGATTCAAGATTTGCTCATTCAAGGGCCTCCCTGGTGGCGCAGCGGTTGAGTGATGGGAGTTCGAAGTCCAGCCGAGGAGAATCACACATGGTGCGGCAGACCTCTCCTGCCTCGCCCGCTGCTCCCCTCAGCAGTGTATTTCTGATCTGCCTGTTCTGCTCCCCACTCTGTCTCTGGTGAACCCTCTCACTGCCCCACGCCTCTGGCCTGTACCCCAGCTTGTATGTATAAATAAATAAATTTTTGGAAAAAAAAAGATTTGCTCATTCAAGTAGAAACTAATTTACCTTCAAGAAAATTTCAAAGAGAAATTAGGAATGATAGCAGACTTAATATTTTCTGTAATTTGTGAATATATGTGAATAATACATAAACTACTAGCTTGGAAAGCCGGAGACACAAGAATATAATAGAATATAATAAAATTAAACATAACTGTACAAACCTGATCTGTACTTATACTTTACCTATCATTATTGTTAGCAAGTATAAAGGACTAAAAAATATAAAAATTACTACAGTTGGCATTACCTTTGCAAAAGCAAGCAATAAATCTGTCTCCTTCACCAGCAAAAACACTGGGTGTCTATCTTCCCACCCTCACCCAAGGGTCCAAAAGTTGAGGAAGCACTGCTTCAAGCTATCTAACATTTCCTAAAGTTCTAGCCATTACTAATATCAAAGAGTTATATAATTTAATACAGAAAGGATCTATTCCAAAGATAACATGATGAAAAAAGTACCTTCCTTTCACCGCTAATGCAAAGGAATCTCAGCACTTCCAAGGAGAGCCCATTACATTTTTGGAAGGATTATAATATTTTTTCTTACACTGAAGCCAAATCTGCCCTTTTGTAATGTTCATCCATTCATTCTGGTGTAACTATCTAGTATGCTGAACAGGTATCATTTTCCCTCAGATGTTGAAAATAATCATGTTTCCTCTCAAGAGACCTATGGTAGAAAATAACCTTCCGATAATTGTTTATATTTTAAATATAAAAATTATAGTAGAAATGAGCAAGGAAACCTATCAATCAATTACTACTGCAAGTAAATCAGTTTAGTTATAATCTTTTTTTTTAAAGATTTATTTATGCATACAAGAGTTGGGGTGTAAGTGAGAGGCATAGGGGTGATGAGAGAATTCACCAGAGATAGTGAGGGGCAGAACAGACAGACTGACTGAAATACACTGCTGAGAGGAGCAGTGGGCGAGACAGGAGAGGTCTGCTGCACCATGTGGGAAGCTCCCTGGCTGGGGAATGAACTTGTACTGCAGTGGTTGCCATAGCTTCATCTGAGACTTAACCTGTTGCACCACCAGGGAGGCCCCAGTTTAGTTATAATGTTAATGTTTGGCTGGCCTCACTATAAACTGAACATTTTCACAGATTATTTTAGAAAAATGATGCACCTATTAAGAGTGAATGATTTACAAGTGTAAGGACTACATGAACAGCAATCTAATAGTAGGTTCCTTTAATTTGGCATGCCCTTTGTTTCTCTATCCAAATTGGGGAAAATCCTTCTCACTCTTTAGAAGTATCATTCAGTAGGGTAAAAGTTTTCCCAATTCTACAAGCTCCCCCTCTTTATGTTCCTATAACATTCTTTATACCATTATTATAGTAGCATAACAGTACATGTATCTGGTCTACCTGTGTTCCAAAGTATACCTATTGTGTAAGTGTGACTGCTAATACCATCGCCTTTCATTCCCCAATGTATCCCAGGTTGTAATATAAATTATATGATCACTACAAATATAGTTAAATATCCACAACTCTTTGTAAGATTTTCTTACAACTACATTTTCTCTATATCTCTTTTTCCTAGAGATTGGAGGGTCAGATTGTGTGGGGTGCTTGTTCTAGTGTCCTACTCTTATAATGATGATGACCTACAGAGGTAAGGCATCTTCAGCTGATCTGTAACATTCTAAGAGTGTCCTCCCACTGGTTCAGGGGTTCAGCTCTTCCTCAACTTTAACATCAGCTTGTCAAATTACCTCATTTTACACTTTCCTCTGTGCTTACACAAAAATGACTTTTTTCTACAAATCCAAAGCATTGTTCATTTTGAATGACTTCGGGGAAATGAGTCTACAAACCAATGGAAAAGGAAAAAAAGGTGCTTGTTGAGGGTTTATCATTTCATACCGTTGATTAGATAAATTCAATGACAGTTTGCTGATGAAATAGTTTCACAATTTTATTAACAAGAACTATGTCATTAAATGGCTTATTATGAGTATTAACCATATAACTGTCAGACACAAAGCAGAATTGACCTAAGAACATTAAAAAAAAGTTAGCTGGAAATAGTGATTCATTTGAACAGAACTTCTATTAAAAATTATATGAATTCGTAACTGTAATACTTAAAAGCTATAACCTTTATTTCAAGTTATTATTTTGAATAAGTTATACAATAAATTGATTGTAAATGGCTTAAAACATTTTAACATTAAACTTTAAGTGATAGAATAATCCTACCAGTTTTTGAGGAAAAAAAAATGTACTACTGACATTACATATAGCAAGAACAATATAGTGGGAACAAGTGTCCCCTTTGGGTTAGATTTAGACATTTTACTATTTATCATTTATTACATAATTGAAGATATAAATGTATGCTGTAAAGAGTATATAAATATATTTTATAAAGGATAGTTTTGATCTATTCTTGGAGTAGTCTTACATTTACATTTCTAAGTTTTAATCAGCCACACATTTCAGTTCTCACTAATTGCCATATACTGTGCCAAGTGAGGGATATTAATAAATGTAAGATACAGTCTCATACTTGGAGATCAAAATTAAAGGGGAAAAGAGAGGCACATAAACATCTATTAGTAACGGAACTAGAGAGAGAGGTAAATACCATGGGAATACAATACAAGGAGGGTGCCATAAAGAGATTTCATTAGCCAAGCTGAGTACAGGAAACCTGTGTCTTGTTTACACACATGCATCACTAGCCTCTGACACTACGCCAAGAACATGGTAAGTTCCCTATAAACACTGGTTGAAAGAAAAACTGAACGAGAGAGTAAGAGAGCTGTTACTTGGGGATGGCTTGACCTTAGAACTTGATTATTAACAATAAGTAAGTCTTCTAGGCACATAAGACAGGGAAGAACCATATGTAAAAACATGGAAAATTTAAAAATACAGTATTTTTCCCAAAGAATTAAAGAACAGCAAGAAATTCTATATTCCCAGAAAACAAGATGATAAGGATAAGGGAGAGCAGAATTCCATTCCAACAGCTTCCTACAACGTATACCTATAGTGGCCTCCCTGGTGGCGCAGCGATCAGATGCTGCAGAGTTCCAGGCCCAGCTGGGGAGATTCCCACGCGGCGCTGCAGACCTCTCCTGTCTCGCCAGCTGCTCCCTTCAGGAGTGTATTTCTGTCGATCCGCCTGTTTTGCTCCCCGCTCTGGCTCTGGTGAACCCTCTCGTCGCCCCACACCTCTGGTCTGTACCCCAGCTTGTATGCATAAAAATGAATCAATCTTTTTTTAAAAAGACATTAAACAAATAAAAATGTATACCTATAAACTTTGCTATCTTTGGGCAATAGGTAACTGTAAGGATGGCAATAGGTAACTAAATGAATGGTATTTATTATCAGCTCTGTGTATTAAAATGTCATCTTTGGAGAGAGACAATCAGTGGGGGGGGAGGCGGGGGAGGGAGCTGGAGGGAGGGAAGGGAAAGGGCACAAAATGGAATAGAAAAGAACACAAGGGACCATGGAGATGGATCACGGGTGAATTGGTGGTGGGCTACCCAAGGGGAATGCAAAATGTAAAAGACATAAATAACAATAAAAATATATATTATATTAAAAAAAAAAAGAAAGAAAATTATCGAATGGTTTCACTTATAACAGGAATATAGGGGAGCCAAATAAGAGACATTCAGCAGGGAAGGAGGGGAGGGGAAGGGCTCAAGACAGCGGAAGAGGGGAGCAAGGGGGACTATGGTGATGGTTCCACGGGTGAACAGGTGGTGGGTAACTTTTGGGGACCACACAATAATGTAAAAGAGATGAATAACAAAAATAAATAAAATATCTATTAAAAAAAAAATAAAATGCCATCTTTGGAGAACAGATTTCAGGGACAAAGAAGCATAAGTTTAAACAAAGGTTAGCAAAATCTTCCTGCAAAAAAATTTCATCAATAATAGATCAGTGATGGGAGAAAAGGTAGATGGAAGAATCCAGGAAGACAAATCTTTCTCAAGAGGATAAACCGATGTATGATAATATAGGGTATCACAGAGCAAGTACAGATTTAGGGGTAATTGTTTCTAGTAATTTGTAGCAAGCATATGCAAAAAGTCAAATAAAAACAAAAAAACTTGTTACAATGTATATGTTAAAATGAATCAAAGCTATTAACTATATGGTCCTGCATCAAAATCAGATTTATAGACTAGCGGTTTTCAAACTTGTGTTCATAAGATATATATGGGTTATTATAAGAAATACTAATTCCAGAGTGAAGTATACCTTAAATGACCCATGTTAACCTGCAGTTATGGGAGGCACTTCAGTAATTCCTATGCTCACTGAAATTTGAAACATGCTGTCAAGACTGACAAAATGTTAAATAACCATATTTTCATAACTCTGGATTATTTGATCCAACCTTTACAGGAGCCAATAATCTGCTCCATGAAATACTGTGGTGTATCACTTTCAAATAAGTGTATGTTACAATATGAAGTAAACAACACCCACTGAAACAAAAATAATAATTACAAATACATACACAGAGCCTACAACACAGTGCTAGTATTTTTACATAAACAAGGTCTGCACATCAAACACTTAAGGGAGGTACTATTATTGCCATCCCCAGGTTAAGAAATTCATCTAGAGATATTAATTCACTACTTGCCTAAATTCACATAAGTATCAGAAGTGGCAGGATTTGAACCTAAGCAATGACTCTAAAGACTAACCTTTATTCCTTCATATACCATCACTCTACAGTCTACCTACCTCATATAATGCCTTTAGCAGTACATACCTTTATAATTACAAATTTATTTGTATGATTATATGAAGTTTACCTCCAAAACTTTTTTAGTGAACCACTGTAATATAAATCTTAATATCTACAACTGTATATGGTTGACATACAGTAATCACTAAAAAATATTAACTGAATAAAATAATATACTATTCAGAAACAAATACTTTGATTTCTTGATTTCACAAAGTGTGTCAGCCTATGAAAAGTCATTGTGCAATACATTTCTCTCCCTAACGCTAATAAAGTAAATAGATAAAAT
Organism: Scalopus aquaticus; assembly: GCA_004024925.1. Lineage (NCBI taxonomy): Eukaryota > Metazoa > Chordata > Mammalia > Eulipotyphla > Talpidae > Scalopus > Scalopus aquaticus. Next base: position 152,115 of record PVIJ01000513.1, on the reverse strand, counting down.
TTTTATATTATTGTGTATTACAGACTATATTTATTCTTTCATATTAAATAGGAATTTTCTTTCATATTAATATTTTTCATATTAAATTTACTTCTTTAACTGGACTTTCACAGTCAGGCATTATAACAAAATAAATTCCCCAGGTCAGAACTGTAAATATTATAAGAACTGACAAATGAAATAAAATCTTATAGCTAATTATAATGACAATAGCTACAGTAAAAAAGGAATAAAGATCATAGTGCTCTATAACGTGTTTGTCAAACTCTGAGGATCAACAGGTAGTAACATGCATTCCTCCAAAACCTAACCAAAACACCTTTCCATTGCTTGAAAAGGAATTTCACCTTTTAAGAACAAGTCTATTTCATATAATTAACCATGTAACTGCCGTGACCCAATCAAATTTGTCATAAGCAAAAAATATTAAATACTATTATGCCAATACAAAAAGAAAAAAGTAGAAATGTAAGCTTAACATCTATCTTAAGAGGGGCCTCCCTGGTGGCTCGAGGGGTGAAGTCTCAGCACTATGAAGCTATCAGCAGCCAATGCAGCACGAGTTTGATCCCCAGAAGGGAGCTGACCCACACAGCGCAGCAGCAGACCTCTCCTGCCTGGCCCACTGCTCCCCTCAGCAGTGTATTTCAGTCAGTCTACCTGTTGTGCTCCCCACTCTGTCTCTGGTGAATCCTCTCACACACACCCCACACCTCTGGCCTACACCCCAGATCTTGTATGCATAAATAAATAAATAAATAAATAAATCTTTAAAAAAAAATCTACCGTAAGAAAACCATCTTCCTAAACCTTCTCTATCTCCTTTCCCTGCCCACTAGCAAGCACTAAATTTACCATCACCTTTACCTACTGTCAGAAATCAAGGTCCCAGTTTGCATCAATGGGATAAAGAATTAAAGTCTAATATTTACTGTACCTAATAATCCTCTCATCACTCCATCACTGTCCATGCTTACTTCAGATGTAAACTGAATTTATCAAAAAGATTTGCTTGTAAGAATGGCCTAGATATTTGAATAAAAAATGAGTAAGAGCTGCCTGATAGGGGGAAAAAAAGTATTAAGTACTTTCCTAAGAGTTCACTTTTTCTGTTTTTCACAATAACATAAGATCAATGGAATACTCATGTTCATATTAACAAACCACTTTTATTTTGTACACAAGAACAAAGTATACAAAGTGTATATAGTGAATAGTGAATACACAAAAGCTATTCAATAGGCTATGGAAGTGACTGTCACTCAAAAGAAATCATTATCATGACATTTGTTCTAATGTTTTTTTAATATATCAAAGTTTTTAAAGGTTAAATTCAAATTTACCTTTAGATTTTGATTAATACAATTCTTTATGCTTGCCAAAGTGAAATGAAGGGAATAATGAATAGCAAATGTATAAGTAAAAGACCTGTTTACACTTGTATAAATCAAGTTAATTATGACACTTTCATGTAATTAAGATCATCATTGACTAAGATTTATGGAAAACTTTAATTTTTTCATGTGTTTCCTTTCATACAGAGGACTCAGGATTAGTTACTATGTTTTTATTACGATAATTACAGGTCTGTTGTGTCATCTTTAATGTGTATAATTGATATCTAACCATAAAAACATTAACAGAATGTTAAATATGATAATAAATACAAAGTACTAATACTGAATTTAATAGTATATAAAACAGGATAGTGTTGTGAAAGAGTCTATACAAGAGTTGCTTAAGATACATATACTATGATGTCTCAGTGATATTTAGTGATTGCCAAGGAGTTTTCCTAGCTGAGTTGACATTATATTTGCCTGAAGGGGGAATACTTTAAAAGTTTTTTTTTGAAGGATGAATTTAATTTGATGATAGGACATACTGAATTTGAGGCAGGCTACCAAATAGTGATGTGTGTTGTTTTAACTGAAGATAAAATGTAAAATTGAAATTTTGCATTTCTTTGATTATAACTTGCATGAACAGGAGATTAGAATGTGATCCAATAGCTGCTAATATTTTTGTATTTATTTATGCATTCCGATTGAGTTTTTGAGATAAATTTATTTCCATGTTTCTACTATAGAACAATGATCCTTCATCGGACATCTTGGGATTTAGGTAGGTTTAGAAATTAAATTATTTTTATCTTAAAATACTCCACCGATTAACATCCCCAAAGAGCTAGGGGTAGCATGGCATATTCACATACAGTAATATTTTTAGGTGAAATGCATGAGTACACATTGAAATACAAATACTAGCCATACTTTGCTGCAAATGAATCTTAGGTTAGGCTTTGTCAGATCAAGTTATTTATAGAAATAGCTTTCATTTTCAGAGTTTTAGACTATTCAGAGCTGTAGATAAGAGACTGTGTGTCTGTATAATTAATATTACCAATGCAACAGACCCTGCAATCTTTTCTACAACAGAGTTACTGAAATTGTCACGTTTTCTACTTTCCCTGTGACACAAAATACATGGCAATATTGAAGTAAAATTTAGATCTCCTTATTTAAGTTGTAGAAAATTTAACAAAACATAAATTACATCACGTCAGAAATAACCATTACACTGGTCAACACTGAGATCATTACTAACTTAAAAAGGCCCTAACCTGTAAAATTGTGGTGTGCTGAACATGAATATAACCCTGAAAATTTTTTTATTAGCTCTCGTTTTGAAGATATTTCATATAATTCATTTCATATGTTTCACCATGTAAATGTATCCAGTAGGACTGCAACAACATCCTAAATCAGCCTAGAATGATGTAATATTGAACTGTATTGCATAATACCATCATGCACACATCCAGAGTTGACTGCATCATTTTCTGATGCAATGCAATACTACTGCCAGGCGGCTGCTGAAGCAAGCTGACGTCAGCAGTGCACTATAGAATGCCCTGTTAGAAAGGCTGAGCAATGAAAATATTTCAGACTTTGTGCGAGACAGCTGAAACTACTGTTCCATAGAACTGTTATTATTTTATCCATTTAGGCACAATACAGAACAGTCATGCCTCGAAAGTGCGTTAATCACATGGACAATTTCTGCTCTATTTGTGGGGAAGTGACATTTGCCAACCAGAAGAAAAGTATCACTTCTCAAGTGAAGAAGGCTTATCACCTTTACTTCAGATGCAAGGTTGGTGACCAAGACAAGCCTTGGGCCCCGCATATATGCTGTGCTGCATGTACAACACAGCTTTCATAGTGTTTAAATGGCAAAAGACCATCAACGCCATTTGCAGTCCCCATGGTGTGGAGAGAGCCAAGCAACCACAGAAAAGACTGTTACTTCTGCTTGGTTCCTCCTCTTTCTGGCAGAATAACGAAGCAAAAGAAGTCGAGAATAGTCTACCCAAACATTCCATTTGCATTGAAATCAGTTCCACATGGTGAGGGACTTCCTATTCCAGAACCTCCAGCAGAATATTCTCTTGATTCATCTGATGAGGACAAGGGTGAGCTGACCTGTTCTGCTCCTGTTCCATCAGCATGCAGTGATCCAGATTTTCACTGTGGTGCATCATCAACCCCACACACACTAACACAGGAAGAACTAAATGACCTGGTTCATGATTTGGACTTATCCAAGAACAGGCAGAATTGCTAGGATCAAGACTCCAACAATGGCATCTTCTAGAAGAAGATGTCACAATTACTTTCTATCAAAAGTGCCACCAGCAGCTGGAGCCTTTCTTCAGAAAGGAAAGTACTCTGGTATTCTATTCCTATATTGAGGACCTCATGAATGCCTTAGAAATCACTCATGACTCACAAGAATGGAGACTATTTCTAGACTCTTCGAAACTGAGTCTTAAGGCTGTGCTTTTGCACAATGGAAACCATCTTCCATCTATTCTATTCCTGAACAGCTGTACAAGAGACAAGCGAAGAACTCTAAGAAGTAGTCTATGATTTGATTTTTTACAGATATTAACCATAGGCCTATTAATATTGGCATGCATTTTATGATGTAAACATCAATTTACTGCAGATTACAAAAACAAACTAGAGCCAAAATTAGAGTCTGAATCATATTCGTGTTGAGCACATACAAATTGATAGGAAATGACTAATGCTATTTCAGTAACATGACTTTCGTAAAAACTTGTTGACCAGTGTATTCTATTGATATATCCATTCTCTTCCATTTTATTCCTTTCTCAGTAGTCTCCTCCTTATATTCATGACCTAGTACACTTGATTTAACCACATTATACTTATTGAAAGTTGAAATAATGTACCAATTTTCTTTTATTTTTCTCCAGATCATTCCTACCTCTTTGTTCTCTCACATCTTATATTTTAATTGACTACACAAAGAACAATATCTATTATATTTATGTGCCAAAAGTGTAATGTTTTACAAATATTTCAGTCACTCCTCAAATAAACGTTATCTCCAACATGCTAAGAGACGGCTACTATACCAGAGTTAAAAACTTCTACGGACAGGTCAAGATTCAAATCCAGACGTCTAACTCCAAAGTGCAAGTTCTTAGCTTTAGTCATAGATTGCCTCTGTTTCATGTAATTAACACATCATTAAACGACATTTCTCCAGATTAGCAATATTTTACATCTACTATCTATCATCATATAATTCTAATACATCTATATTGTACACATAAATACCAACCTCATCAAATCATACCTCACCTATTTTGTATTTTGAACTATATTATGAGACAATTACTATTTGGAAAACCACCAGTATACAAAAGCACTCCAAAAATAGTAACACTTCAAAGTACGTTTCATCACCGAGTTTATTCACTACAGGTTATGTATATTATGGACAACAGGACCCTTTTGCTTCATAATCACAAACCAGTTATTCTTATTTTGCATGTAATATTATAAAATACAGCTCCAAAATGCATGTTCTTAGCTATAGTTCAGTTACATAGTTTCCATTTCACAGTACAGTAAAAGTAAAAAAAGAGAATTAAAGGACTGCTAAATATGGGAATAACTGCAATACAAAAAGAGCTGATAGCAATGATACAGCATATAAGATTCAAAAGAGCAATCCAGTGTTATATATAGTACTAATACTTACTGTCTTCCTCCCACCCCACACAATAATCAATTTTCATAATGATGACCCTAACCATAAAGTTAAAGTATAGTTAATATATTCTTCTTCAGAAATTAGAGAAAAATGTAATAGTTTCAGAATTTTATTCAAAATGGTTAAAATGTACATTTCAGAGTTAATAACTTGTTTCCTGAAAACTCCTCATCAACATTCTTATTATTTATAAACTACTTAGACACTAATTATTCCAGCAATGTTTCTCTTCTATTGTACTTTTACTTAGAAATAACTATAAAGGATTAAAATGCATGGGTTTTAGAATCTTACTGCCAATATTACTACTGTTGGTTAGGCATCACCCAGGCCTCACTTTCTTCATCATTTATATAGGGATATTACTACATATTTCCTATATATGTAGGAAAACTAAATTACGCAATTTAACTAACATTTTTAACATAGCCCTCAATGTAAGGTTCAAAGACCACACTTTAAACATTTACTAAGTAGAACAGTGTCAACACAAAGAGCGGTACTCAAAAATAGATGGTGACTGGTCCATAAGGAGAGAGAGAAGGGAAGGAGTTTCTCTCAAATATTATTTAACAGTGCCCAATGTGATTAATTTTCTACTTTTTATTTGTAAAAACTTATAAAAGAATGACAGAATTGTTTCAAAGGGATGACCAAATACTGAAAAATTATACTTCATTGAATTTTTAGCTAAGTTGGGATAATTTTATTAACAAACATAGCTGTTCAACAAAGGAACAAACTACTAAGATAATGCTACCAATCAGCATAAGGTTTGGGTGATGATGGAAGACATCTGTCAGACACTGTGGAGGAGATTCCAATTTTGAATGAGAGAAAATTTTCTAAAGCAGCTTTCAAAATATGCTTAAAAATAGACACAATACTTATAAACACACATAACTCCTTCAAATCCATTTATATATACATTTAATGGCAATATAATTATTTTAAAATAATTACATTTTCCTCTGTAGCACTTTTACAATATAAAAACAATTATCAATAATAGTGAAAAAATGTAACTTTCATTTTAATGGAGGTAACACTGGTTGAAAACACTGCAAGTGATTCAGAGGTATAGAATCTCAGTCTGAACAGTTTTAATAAAAGAAAACAGGTTATTGCGACAGCTTATCCAAATCTTAGCCCCTTTATTTCCCTTTGAAGAATAACCACCATCTTTTAAAGTTTCTTCTACTATGCTAGATCAAACACTAATCTGTATTTATGTATTCAAAACAACATTAAAACATGAGGACACGACACTGAATTTGTCTATCACAAAGGAGAAAAAGTAAGGTTCTTACTAAAACTGTACATTGTAAGATTCTTACTAAAATACATAGCATGATTTAAACATTTTTAAGGCTATGCTAAACTAAAATTTAACTGATTAAGATGAATTCATGCCATTTGAGGCAACATGGATGGAGCTTGAAAAGATAATAGTGAGTGAAATAAGCCAAAAGTGAAAGATAAAAGCCGATGGTGTCACTAACATGTGGAAATAAAATAACTAAATTAATAGTCTGATAAATACAAGCTGAAAAACTATTGCTTGATAGATGACTACAGAACTAAAACAGCAATGAGGGAGGGGAAAGAATGAAGAGTTAAGGAAGGAAGCACAAGGGTTGGTCTATGGTGGTGAAATATGGGTGAGCTGGTGGTGGGTGCACTTAGGCGGTAATACCTGATGGGGTTATCCCATTATTACCACAGTTAAAAATAAATAAATAAAATTAAAATAAATAAAAATTAACCAATTAAAATGTTACAAAATCTGATGTTAGGAATTCTCATGTCATATGAAATTTTATGATACAGGAATTAATCTGGACCTGTTTTGTACCAAGTTTTGCCATTCAAAAATAATATTAGAAATTTCGGACTACAGAATACAAAATAGTTACTTATATTCAAATATCTCATTTTCATGATTTCATACTATCATCATATAACAGGATAGGATTAAAAACTTCTCTACAACACATGTGCTCAATAAAACATTCCACAATACTCTACTTGCCACCTTGTCACACACAGAAAAAAATGCCATATAGCTAAATGTTAGAGTTCACAGCTCACCTACCTCCAACCACTGGAGTCTTCTCACTCTTTCTGCATCTCTATTCACCTCAGAGCTTTTCTTTTTCTTTTTTTCCTTTATTTTTTTTTCTTGGGGGAGGGGACTGGTAGTGATGGTGATATGGTTGAAGGTTAGAGTGTGTATTATACAAGATTAAGAGTGGGGAAAAAGACAGGGCAATTAAAAGTTTTAGTATATAGGGATGAACACTAAGCATGGAAATAATTAGCAATACTATTTTAAGATGTGATTTCTCAAAGTATAAAACTACTGATAAAAATATGTATGTGCACACATTTAAAAACAGTTAAATATAATTTTATCTGGCAAGCTGTTCCTTCTCAGTAACTGAATTACTTGGCAATCCTCTCTGTTTACAGCTTCTATGTCTCTTCACTCTTTATTCATTATAAGAAATACATGAAATTACACTGGATACTCAACAAAATTACTAAAATCCCTACAAGTGGCAATTCAGGTTTCATTGTGCTACTTTAATAGAGTAATAATTTCCCCAAATATGCTCTTCCTTTACCCAAATAACTAGAGGGCTGGATAGGGTATCTCAATTTGACAATGAAAACATTCCATGTTTGTCAGGATGATCTTAATTTCAAGAACTCTAATTCACTATCAAGGCTACATGTTTAAATTTTGAGATTAGAAAACATTATCATTTTACTAAGGAAAATAAAAACACTAACCATTCCATTTACCATCTCTGCATACTTCTAGAAAATAGTTTGATGATAAATTTACAGAGCCCTTTGAACATGCAATATTAATGAAGGCAAGTAAAGACACATACACAATGAAACAATGGAAGAAAAAAATCATTTATACTTGGCTTTAGAATGCAACCAACATTTATGGACTCATAGTCACAAGCACACAATTAACTTCACAATATGCCTACAATCTCTCAAGTTTAGTACAGCACTACCTTCAAAGGTCAAAAAAGCTCTAGTTTGAAATATAATCAGTCTTTAACAGTTAAGTAAGTTACATACAGAATTCATCATCCACTTTTTACTCAACATTATCTTTCTTCAAATACTGAATAACATGCCAGGAATATGTTAGTTCACAAATATTTAAGTCATGATTTTTAAAGTCCTGATCCAGAATGCTAACTATTCGACTGCAAGTCTTACATGTATCAGCACTTCTATGGAGTCTTCCTTCTATGTCATTCCTTACTGATATCCCATTTTTTTCTGAATTCTGCTGGCTTCTGATTCCTTTATTAAAATAAATGTTAAGTGTTTTTAAATAATACTGCCTTAAACTGTTCACTGATACAGATATATACTAATATAATATAAATCACTTGAAGCCAAGAATTATGACTCTAACTAATCTGACTACATATTCATCAAAAATATGCTGACCAACATTAACAAAATCATAAATTCAAATTCTTCAACATACTGGGTTCAAAAAATGGGAAAGTAATTGCAGGAACCAGATTTTCTAAAATCCAGGAAATAAGGTTAAAAACTCTTTACATTTCTCATTAAACTCAATCGACTCCTTAAAACAGGTTATGTTTGAAGCCTGAGCACATCATCAATTTTATAGCTTATATAAATTTCATCATCACCAGGTACATTGTTCAGTTTATGCAATCTATCTGGCTAGAGAAATTTTGTAAAAGGAATTTTAAGAATGGACTTTTATTTAGATTATCTTTTAACCCTGTGATTTTGGACAAATGAATGTTATAGTTAGCTACTTTTTACATAATTATTTTCAATTTAGTTTGGCATTTGCATAATTTCATAATTACATTCATCACAGATATAATTTTTAAGTAGTTATTCAGCTTTAACCTAGCCATACTAACAAAAAGCACAAATACAAAACAATGGATGATCCAAAAAGCATTAACAGTCAACTCTCAATTATTTATATGTGGATTGCCTAACAAATATTAACCTGTTTACTTTCTTCCACTATTCTAACAGCATTTGCTTATGATACAAAAGTTGATGCTAATAATTCACATAAAATGTAAAAGAAAAGATACATCAATCTACTGTGGGGAGGGGAAAAGAATATAAAATCTTCCCAATCTAAATAATGATATTTAGATTACATATTTAGCATGCTTCCACCATTATTCACCTTCTAAAATGGAGATAACTGAGAGTGGACTGTAGTTAGCTTGGTGATAGTCAGATACAGATAAACATGCATGCAAACCATTCACTCACCCCACTGTGCTTTTCACAGCCCTATTTTCAGTAGACTGAGACCTGGGAGGGGGAGGAGGCAGCAAGTCACTGCAGATGATCACTTAAAAGGAAATTGAGAGTTGACTATAATTTACATTTAAAGTGCTATGAAATACAATCACTCCTACATGTATTCATTACTGTTTATGGGAATACTTGCACAGTGATTTAATAAGGCTATAAACGCTTTCTCTTTAACCTTTCAATATTCCAGGAACAAGGTAATATCTGAGAATCACAAAGATAGATGGAAGGTGAAAGTGCTACAAACATGCATTTTAGAGATCAGGAAACTGAAGCCAGGAGAGATTAGTATGTCAAGCATCTAAGGATGCTTAGGTTAAGGAAGTGTAGAACTGAGTCCTCTAGTCTACATCTTCAGTGTTACAATCTCAACTCAAAACTCTCCTCCTGGGTTTACATATCATAATCTTGCTAATTTCTCTTCTTTTGGTTGCCTCCCCCTTTTTTATTGATGCCTACCCTATGATATATTCTTTCATCAGTTTATCCTCTACCACTCAAATCTTCAACACTTTGTCCATTTACATTCTTCTCTTTCTCAATGCCCTATACAGAGAACAACCAAATCACCAAGTTTAGAACTAAAACTTCCATTCCAGTACTTGCTGCTACCTTCGACATATCTCTGACAGAGTGAACAACCTTAATTCAAAATGCAAAGCTGAACTCAGTATTATCCCTTCTGAAATGATTTCTCCATTTCAAAGCAGTATCAATTTTAATGTCCCTCAGGACAGCAAACTAGAAATGTTCTTTTACTTCTGTTCTTTTTAATACCACATTATTCCTTTTCCTGTCTCTCTTAATTCTTCCATTCAATAAGTGCTTCATTTACTATTGTATGATAGATGCTTGGGAAGAAGTTTAAGATCTATGACGGGAAAACACACTGGACAAAGATCTCAAGGCAATACTAAACACTATTTAGAAAGGAATAAGCAAAATTGTGGAAAGGGAGAGGAAGAAGCAATGGATCCCTATTAGAATGACAGCGAAGTATTTCTAGCAGAGAAGTAGCATGTGACCCACACCTTAAGGAATTAAATTTCAATAGAGAACTAGAAATGGAATTCCAGGCAGAAGAAACAGCCTATGCAAGGTCAAGTAAATAGAAACCACATACCATGTGCAGGGAATAACAAACAGTAGTCTTTGATTAAAGCAATGACTCTGAACCAGGGACATAACACAATCTCCAAGGAAAAAGAACAGGAATGGGAAGTTGGGGCTTTAGTTAGCAAACTCTCACCAATTCTTTTTAAGAACCACTGCATGTAAAGAAGGGAGGGGGTATGTTACTGAATTTTGCAGCAAAACAAATATACTGACAAAATATGGTTAAAATAGTAATATAAGAAAATAATTCTGGAAAAAGTACTAAAGGCCTATATAAGAAAGGCTAAGACAAGAAATTTGGACTATATTCTATAAGCAAAAATGAACCTGTCAGATATGAATATGTGGGTATGGGTGTACTTTTTTTTTTTTTTTGTAAGGCAATGGAAAGATCAAAGTCAGGGAAATAATCCAGACCATCATACAGCAGAAGGAGTGAAAAAAGGCGAGAAAAAAGAATATTTTACTCTAATCCAAAAGGGATGAGGATGTGAACTAGACCAATGACAATGGAAAAGAAGGAAAGACTGCATTCAGAAGGAAACAGAAGGAACAAGGAAGACAGCAACTGAACACAGAGGACCAAAGAGTAAGATGGTAGCTTGACTAACAAAAGAGCGGTTGTACTACCTACAAAGTGAAAAGCTGATATGCTTTGGACTACAAAGTTTAGACATCTGTGACTTGAAGATGATTAACAGGTGCATATGCTAAAATGTTTCACAAGCTTAGAAGAAAAAGTCTGAATAAACATGTAATTATAGTAACCATCTCAAATACATGGATTTTGAATACACAAGTGAGGTTATTCCAGGAAGTAGCACCATTATGAGAGATGAAAAGGTCAAGGATAGAATCTTATGGTTCACCTACTTAAGGAGCTGGAAAGCCAGTCAGTTAAAAAAAAAAAAAAAAAAAAAAAGAAAGAGTAGCACAAGAAGTAGGAAAAGAACCAGGGGTATATTTCACTGAAATCAAGTGAGGAGAGTTTCAAGAATAGCAATAATGTAGTGGCTACAAATACAAGAGCTGCAGTTACTCGTTCACTAGTCCTGTGCCCTTGCCAAATCACTTACCTTTCTATAAAGTTTCAGTTCTTTAGAATTTCAAAGCCTATATGGTCAACTGTAAAACAGGGATAATAAGTGAACCTCAAAGAACTGTTTAACATTAAATGAGATATTTTAATAACCGAAACAAAACTACTAAGAGTTATTAACTGCTAATATACAAAATTAATACACAAAGAAATAAAATTAAAAAAAAATAAAATGGGAAATTTAAAAAGGCCAATGAACTTTACATGAGGTTACAAGCATCCTTTAAGAAACTATTTTCAATACAGCTGTGCTTGTAAGACTACAACAGCTAAGGAAGAAAGCTTTGGAGTGAGGATAAACTATTCCATTTTCAGAGCCTACAAAAATAACTGTTTTATAATCTTTTTCTTCCCTCATCTCCTACCCTCATTCCATGCCTACCTAGTCCATATGAAGGATACAACAAATCTTTGCTGAACACAAGATAAACTAAGCCAACAATAAGGAAGAAGAAATTTTAGTTCTATAAAGTATCTTAGAGAAAACAGTATTAAGAACATAAAATTTAAGTTAGCCATGGAAAGGAAAAGAGGTGCCTTATTCTCTAACTCAGGGAAACAGAAGGTAAGTATGAGTGAAATATAAAAGGGACAGGAGGGAATTCATATTAGACAACGTCTACCTTATTAATAAAGAAAAGTTTTCTGCAAAGTAGGAAAAAAACAGTCAGTCTGGAATTTGAAGAAGATGATCCCTCCATTCTAATATATGTTCGACTTCATCTCTGTCATTAACACCCTCCTCCATCATCTCTCAGTTTACATCAGTGGCCTCCTGGGCAACTACTCTTCTTACTAACTTTCCCTTTCTCAGTATGTGGTACATTCTCAGAAGAGCCAAAGGTTCAGTTCCTTCTACTAGGTCCACCACAATTGCTACGAGAAATGAACCCCTCTGTGAAGTTTTCTCTGCTCTTCTACAGGGAGTTAATCTTTCTCTGCCCTTGGCTACTTCTGTTCCTTGAACAGTTTGATTACTTAATTTATTGTTCCATATTGCAAAATCACTTTTTTATGTCTGTTCCAGTAAACTCCTAAAAAGGGAGTAACATCATCCTCATCTTTATTTCTCCACTTAATTCAGTATCTAACATATAACAGGAATTCAGTGTTTGTTTTGTCTAACTGAAGTGAGCAATTAAACATGGATAATCTAAGTAGAAAACAGAAAACAAAAAGTCTGTATTCAAATTTACATCATTCAAATAATCTTCTGACCTTTTCTCAATATTAAACAGTAACTAAGACAAATTTTTTATTCTTAATGGAAAAATGTGTTGGATCACCAAAGATACAAAACCCAATATTTTAAAATAAATTATATATCTTAATAGCTATATTTAAATACAGGTGTGTCCCTGTCCTGGGAATTCACTTTGAATACAAAAGTTAAACTATACTAGGAAGGGCTTACACAGTAAGAATACTCAGTGTCTTTTCAAGTTATTCAGTATCAGGAAGAGATGCACCACTGGATTGATTTAAAAAAAAAAAAAAAAAAAGTCTACCCTTGTAGTGGAAGTGGCTATGGGAAGCACTTGGTTTTCCAAATAGATTTTGGCATGCCAAACAAAAAAAGAGTATTTAATGTTATCAATAGCAAACATCTGGGACTTTCACAAATTAATGAGAGCAGTTCACGGAACAAAACTGAAAGCAACAATTCCCAGTAAGCTGACCAGTTAAGATCTACTACAATGAAGTTTCTAAACTAGTTCAAAAATTAGTGTGTCAATTGAAGCACGTTATATATGAACCACAATACTAACACCAGTATTAAAACCAAGGAACCTTATTAACTCTTGGGCTTCAAGAAGCTTGCAAAGCTAGCCATGTCATTATAACTAAGAAACTTTCTATTGTCAGGGAGAAAAATCTATAAAGTTTTATAAAATAAAACAATTTATCTGAAGTGCATATAATAGATTAAATACATATACTTAATTTCCTGGTAATTGGGCATATTTTTTTATGGCGGTTACATTCAAGAACTCTACTTAAGTCTATAACCAATTAATAACATGTAAAAAAAGAAAATTTCTGTATCATAATTCCTTATAACAAGTTTACAATATTCAAAACAATCACATGAATTTTTAATATGATATACATTATTCTGTTTTCACAGTGCAAGAAGGCAACTAAAATTTAGTTAATATCACTCACAGAGTATCAGGTCCTGTACTGAGTACTTTAATTAAGCACTAGTTCATTTACTTCTCGTATTTTTAATAACCCTTTGAAGTTATCTCTTCTTTTTTAGATAAAGGATACCCCAGTTAAGCAAGGTCAAATAACTTGTCCCAAATTGCCTATTAAGTATCACAGCTGATAATACGACTCAGAACTATTTGGTGGTATAGTCAGCTCTCTTTTTCCTACAGAATGATGGCTCTTTTAGGAATTACAATGACCATGACCTCTACTTTATAATCAACTTTGATAGAAAGTTACACAATGAATTTCTCAAAGGTTACATAGAAGCAATTAAAACACTGCCTTATTATTTTAAATATGTATTTTTGGTTGCCTAAACTTTATCTAAAACATACTGTAATAAAATCCAGAAACAGCTGTCCTGCAGCTGTAACCCAGACTACCCCACAGTTCTCAAATTATTGCCAAGTTTAATTCCTCATGAACTTTCTTCATGTTAGATCTACAGGCCTTTTTTGAACAATGAAATGTTTGTCAGAATAGCAATCTTAAACAATGGCATCACTATATAATGAATCCAACTCAGATTACATTTTTTATTCTAAATTTCCTCAAGATTTAGGTATACAGTTCTTGTAATCTCTCACTTAGTTGTATATTGCTTTTGAAATCAGTTTTCAATTGGTTACGTGTACTTTCCAAACTGAAGTACATTTTGTCAGGGCAAACAGAAACTGCATTTTCTGTATTACTCCAGAAATGCTTATCAACATAGGCATTTACTAAATACTCAGAGAATACAGCATTTTAAATGGTAAACATACGGAGCTATTTGTGTACTGAGTAAAACTGGAATAAACAAAAAGATATTAAATCAGATTTGTACATAAGCTCTTTTACTACCCAAAGTTGGACACCAATCAGAAAAAAATGACTATATATAGATTAATTTAAGTCAATTTAAATCACAACTAAAGTGATTTCTAGCAAGACATCCAAGGACATTTTAGTAACACAAATTAGACTTAGTATCTAGTAAGTGTTCTTTTCACCTCCATCTAAAACATATACGCTCACACAGAAATTAAATCAATAAACTACATCTCTTCCAGAACTGAAATGCTAAATTTGAGAGCTGTGGAAAGTTTCTTTATTATGTTAGGAAATTTACTAGGAAATCTTTTCCCACATACATTTTGTAAGAATTTTCATATGTGTAATATTTAATTAAGTTTCCAAACTGTTACACAAAGTCAAAAGCTTTGTATCATTCTGCACTAATACTCAAACTCCATCTGCTGAAAAAAATGTTCCAATTCAGTGCATTAGCGATCTAATTAGCTGCCATTTCTATTCGTTAAGCACTATTATATTTAGAAACTCTTCTCCCTGAACTTTCAGAATCAATTGTTAAAAATATGTTGTAGCTAAATGAAAACGAACCTGTTATTTACAAAGCAGTAATCTCACATGACATACACAATGAAAGAAACAGAATGTACTAAGTTTTAAATAAAGATGGACCTCAAACATAAGACTAACAAATACTGTTGCTAAATCATGTCAACCACAACGTTTCAATTAAAAAAAAAATTCATATGGAATGTTTACGACTTTAACTTCCTAAGCGTTTTTCAGATTTCAAAAAGGAAACTGCCTGTGCAGAGAGTACCAGTTTACACGCTTAACTACAGCCAGTAAGAAACACGACTTCTTCGGAATCAGTAGACCAAACCCTGTTTACCGCAAAGAGAAAAGACAAACCCTGTATATAACCACTAAATCTTCGCTGAAATATCCTCGAATAAAACCCGATATCGTGACTGATCAACGGTCTATGGTACTGACCAGTAGTCGGATTAAGTCTTAAAAAAAACCACCCGGCTTCACCCAGTCCCGAAGGTGTAAACAAACCCTCCGCCACCGCAGAAGGTAAACAATGAACCTGCAGCGAGGGTGAGGGGGCGGTCTGTGCCAACCCCAGTCCGGGCGGCCCGGGAAAGGGAAGCAGGAGGGAGAGACAGCGCGAAGCACTGAGCAGGAAGCCTCAGCTCCAGGTTTCACTACCGACTTAATAAGGCTGCAAGGCCCCCAGGGTGGCGGACCAAGAGAAAAGCAGTCACGCGGTCAGCAAGAACCCAGCAGGTCCGGCTTCGGTTCTGGGGGCCGGGGAGGGCAGGATGTGGTCTCTTCCCTCAGACATCCTCTGGCAACCTAAATAACAGCCTCTACCTCCCTCCGACCGCCCCCGGGATTCGGCTGCTGGCTCCGGGAGAGGGTAAAACAGGGGTCCCCCGAGCCGAAAGGGTCGGTGCTCCTCGGCACCCGCAGCACCCAGAGGCCCGGACAAGGGCTCAGGGCGAAGGAAGCAGGCACCGTGAAGGGGGATGGGCCCGGGGAGGCGGCCCCGGGTTCGGCTCCCGCGGGCCGGCAGGCGGGGCTCAGGCTCAGCCTCCCGCACCCGCGCCGGTCCCGTGCGGGGCCCGCCCCGGCCCCGACCCCTGGCCCGCAGAACCCACCAGCGCGCCCTCGCCGGCGCCCGCGGCGCCCCGCGTTACCTCGGGTCAGATCCAGCGGGACGTTCTCCTCGCCGCTGTCATTCCGCCCTGCGCGAAACAGACACACAGCCCCAATTAGGATACGCTCACAGGCCAGCGGCGGCAGCCCCAGCTCCGGCCAGCGGCCCAGCTCGCTTCCCCCACCCAGGGCCAGGGGAAGGCAAGCGCCAGGGGTGGCGGACGCCGGGCGGTGGAGGCGGTGGGCGAAGGCTGCAGCGGGCTTACCTCGTATTCGGAGGTTCTTCAGTGAGCGGCCGCGGCCGATCGCCGCCATATTGACGGGTTTCAGTCACAACACCGGAAACCTCGCCCAATCGCGCGAGAACCCCTTCCCCTCTCCGCGCGCCGCGCCCGCCCCCCGCGGCATCTCCCCCGCCCCTCCCGGCCCGCAGGCGGAGGGCTGCGCGGGTTCAGCCCCGGGCGCGGACAGAATGCGGCACAGACCCTGGGTCTCGCGGGCGCTCGAGGCACGCGCACCGGTCTCGGAGGGTGACGCGACCGGCCGGCCCTTGGAAGACAAGTCTGCTGGGAGGGGGCCTTTCCCACGAGGGGAATCCCATTGATGCGCGTGTGCCGCGTGAAGGATGCCTCCGCTCCAGTCGCCGCGAAAACCGTAGGCACAGCCAGGGCGAGCAGGGAAAGAAAGAAGCCGCGATGACGCCGGCTGGCCACCTGCCGAAACCTGCCTGTCTGATTCCCCAGTTGGCTTTCAACCCCTGTGATAGAACCTTATTCATCCATTAAAACGATTTTCATTTAAAAAACAAAAAACGTTCCTCTGAGTTTTAACGGAACTCCAATGTCGCTTTACCCAACCAAGTTAAAAAAGTTTGTTTCCAGCCTCGCTCTGACCATCATGCTAAGCAGCCTTGTACTTGATCTTCAAAGCCCACTCAGGCGGGCTTCTTCGAAGTGGAAGTGGAGAGTTGGAAGTTGTCTCTTGACAGTCCAGGGTGGGATTTGAGAGATGAAAAAGCCTGAGCGCAGGGTGGTCTTCCCGGGTGGTGGGTGCGATTTGTTTGTTCCCCAGCTCGCGATCGCCTGGAGGCGGGAGAGAGGGTTTCCTCAGGCATCCAGGAGCGGCTGCTAAGGACTGAGTCCGGATTTTCTGTGTTTCTCCTAGAATAGTGGGTGATGTAGATGTTGCGTGTTGGTATTTTTAATTCATAAACCTAGCTGGTGTTAACTGTAGAAATTTTAATTTTAGAAACTGCTTTAGCTTGTGTGTGTGTGTGTGTGTGTGTGTGTGTGTGTGTGTGTGTGTTTATATACCTGCCCCCTAACCCAGCAACTTGCTCTAAAACCAGGTTAACGTTAAAGAAAGGATGAGCATTTTGTCGTCTCCTGCTTCTCAACTCTTTCTGTTCCGTGAGACTGGAAGTTTAATTGACAGTGGAGATCTTGCCTTAACTAGCAGTCCTTTGCCAGCACAAGCACGTGAAATGATCTGTTGAATGAGTAAATGCCCTAGATTCCTTCTTTACTCCAATACTCTTCTTTTAAAAAATTTAAAGTAATATTGAAGATACTAATTGCAGTCGTTAATAATAGTGAACAATTGGACACTTAAATGACCATAAGTAGACCATAATTATGCTATTAAAAATGACAATGTATATTTAGAATATTTGTAGGAAATAATGATCTTGATATTAAATCAAGTGACTGGGACATTCCCATTTTTATAAACATTTAAAATATACCAAATAAGAAGTATAATTTATAAAATATTTCTGCACACGTGTACATAGAGAACTGAAAAGATGGACATGAAAATGTTGACTGATTCCCCCCCCCCATGGAATTACATATATGGTTATTGTTCATGTTTATTTCTCTATACTTTTAAAATGCCCTACAATTTATACATATCAATTATAAAGAAAGTAAAAGTTTTAAAAATTAAAGTAAAAGCATCACCAGGAAAATAAAAGGAACGCTGCTTACTTAGGATACCTTCCTTTGTAGATACCTTACTAGGTCTGCAATCTGCTGATAGTGCATGTAGGTTAAAGAATGTGGACACAGAATACTTTTTTTTTAAATGTCATTTGACATTACCAGTAGTTTGGATAACATCAAACTTGCTCTCTCTTTTGTAGCTTTTAAATTTTCATGCAAATTATTTATTCTAGCTATAGCCTAAGGCAGAAATCAGAAAACTACAGGACATTAAAAATTTGTATTTCATCTCTCCATGTATCTCCACATTTCACCATTTTAGGAAAATACAAATATGTCACTAGAAATTCTACCAGATTCTTTCAATTGTTCCAATTTTCAAGCAACCCTTTTAATCCTATTTTTAAAGTCCTTTTCTATTTTAAATTAACTCCCTCCTAAAAGAGTTTAAATACATTTTCTCTTTCAGCCTTTCATGGAAGTTGAGTACACCTGATCCACTTTTAAATTACTTAGGGTATGGGAGAGTTGAATCCATAACCTTTCGTGTTTATAATTGTTGTTCTTGTTTGAAGATTATTATTTAATTACCCCCATTTGTTGCAAGAGAATAGAAATCCTCTTTCCCCAGTCTTAAAATGAAACTGGTTTTCAGTCTGTTACTATTGTAGACTTTCGAGTGGCTATGTTCCCCACATTTGTTCTTAAGGTAAAAAGCATTTCTGGCTCAAAAAAAAAAAAAAAGAGAGAGAACATGTTCTTGGTGTTTGCAAATGATACTCAATTAGGAAGTAGGGCTTTAGGTTAATTTTAGCAGGGAATACATTTCACAATGTAGTGTTTGCTTTTTAGATGAAATTGATCCCCATCAGCTTGTTATTTGTTAAAAATCTCTAAATAATTTTCTACCTGCCAATAGGCAACCTTTCCTCATTTTGAAACTTGTTTTCTTCTTTGTTTATTTTAACCCACCCCATTCCTTACTCAGTTTGTTTACTTCTTACTACTTCTCCAATTTTCCTGGTCATTTTGATTCTAATCTGGTCACTGAGAATGTGACTTCCTTTTCTTAGTGTTCACTTCCCATTTAGGCTTCAATTGCTGTGTGAATGAATTTTTTTTTTCCCGTAATATTAGTCATTGATAAAAAATGTTACATTAGGTTTGGTGTAGTACCACACCTCTAAGAGATAACAGCTAGGTTCTGAAGATACACACCTACACTGATAGGTACTCTGGGGGTTCTGCTCTCTGTCCTGCCATATACAGTTAATATCCTAGTTTATAAACCATATTTTATCTGTTTCTGGTACTACTGTCATGTTGAACAGAAACAAAGACTCACCAAAGTCCTAGTTCCTTTATTTATCTGCCTTATTACACAGGCCTTATGAAGATAAAACAAGTCAAAACCCGCAATATTTGGTTAGTCTTTTTAAGTAATTTCTCTTGACAGTTATATCTCACATTTAACATCTATATAAAGGTCATCAAAATGATAGGCAAAAGGCTAAATTAACAAATGTTTTAATCCTGTACGGGGTTGCTCATGAAGAGTCAGCCTTGGTTATAGCCTAAAGTAGTTTTTAGTACTGTTCCTTTAAGTCTAAATCTGTCCCAAAATCTCATATAGTTTTATTTTTAAAAATTCAATAAGGTATAAAGGCCTATAAAAACAAATTTTAATGAAATATAAGCTTACGTTTATGAACCACGTTGGGCGCCCAAACTGATACCGGGCAGAATAGTCCCTTTCCGGGCACCAAAACTGATACCAGGCAAAATGGGGCTTCAAAATTGGCCAAAGGCAGTGCCCCAGTTGCTTACCAGTCACTCTCTTGGTTCTGCACCCACCCGCGTGCACAATTTCAGGACTACTCAGGCTGAGGAACAATAACAATGGGATTTAGTTAACAAACAGGGAAAAGCAAAGAATTACGAAAGTCGAAAGTCGACATATGGCCATTTACCTTACTTAACACTTTGTGTGCTGGTGCCCTTTAAATTTACCAGCCCTTGGGGCCAGCCATTTCCTGTGCCACCGCATGAATGGTATAAGTATTCAATAAAACACATACAACTCCTGAACTACTGGCTATTAAAAAAACTGTAATATCTCTCTTAAAACACCTTACACTTTCACCAAAACAATATGTAAAGCTTCTAGACTGAGTACGATCAAAGAAATAGCTCCTAATAGTTCCAAATAAATCCACCATGGCGTGAAAAACCAGAGACTAGATGAACACGTATTAATACGTGAGCGGCCACCTGATACTGGTGACAAAAACACATACTAATACGTGAGCGGACCACAAAGTGTTAAAACAATGTCCAGTCCTTTAAGTCCCAGAAAAGTAACAAAGGTGGTGTCTTCCCGACACTGCTGATGTGGAGCCAAACAATAGTCCACGTTTCCAAAATGGGGTCTTCCTGCTTCTGCAGACATGCAACAATCAGACTGTAAGCCAAGTTCCAACTCACGAGGACAACACAGAACACAACTGGAGATGCTCCCGAAACTGCCATGGTGCCCCAGCACAGCACCAGGCCAACAACATTACAAACAGCAACTACACAGGCCAGACAGCTCAACAGACTGCACTCGCGCATTTTAGGAAGGTGCCCGCTTCAGGCCTCTGCTTTCTTCCTTTAGCTGCAGTAAAGACAAAACAGGGAGCAGTTTCCGTCGCTCAGCTACTTGCAAAGCCGCCAAAGTAGCTGGCCCCAAAGTCACCGAAGATTTCAAAAAAACGCTCAATCCGAAACTCTATATCCTGGCGGCTCAAAAGTTCTGGCATCTGATTTCCAAACTCTCAATCTTGGTGGCTAATTTAGCATTTTCCCCTGGGGCTGTTTATTCTCATCAGCAAACCCCTCGAGGGGGCACCACATTTAGTGGACTTTGGACTCAGCCCGGTTACATATTCACAAAATAAAACTGGAAGGGTATTAACTAAAATTTCAACAGCTACTTGTTGGTAGAGTTTTTAGTCATTTTTAGCTTTTTCCCAATTTTAATTGTTCTAAAAGAAATTTTGACTTGTACAATTTTTTAAGGAAAGCTCTTTTAGGGAAATTGTATTAATTGCCCTAACCCACAATATTAACATTTGATTATGATCATTTGTTAAGTAGGGGACAAATCAAAATTGTTTCTGTATCTTATTTTTTAAAAAATTTGTGCACAAACCCCAATACATGTAAATTTACTTTTCTATTAAAACACAAACCATAAAGGTGAAGTAAAAATGGTTTAAAGTAATTTTTTAATGTTACTTTGTTCATGAGACAAATAAAAGCAATGGGACTAAATATACTTATGATTTTTAAGCATTTCTTGCTAAACTTATGGTCCAGCAATTCAAAAAGCTAATTCTAAGAAAAGAGTTTATTTAGATATTGGAATTAGTAACTGAGAAATTACAAAATATAAAGTTAAAAATGAAAGAACTACGCTAATGACTGCAGTCTCTAAACTACGACACTTATTTCTCAATTTCATCCATCAGTTATTCAAAGTATTTTTGTGTTGTCTAGCTTATAAAAGTCTATCATCTCTAATGTCAACCCAATTTCATAGCCAACCAGAAGTCATGACATTTAGACATTTTTAGAAAATGGTTTCAAAACGTCATCTGGAAGGTTTTAGGACAGTTAGACAACTCTGTTCCATGACTTTTAAGTGTGTAAATATGAAAATTTGTATAGATGACATATTTATATTTTTGTTTCTAGAAAAAAATCACAAAAGATGTGAAAATCATTTCAAATTACTTTTTCTAAATCTTCTCTTCCTAGCTCAAGTTTCTTTACGGAATAATAACTCCTAGTTACTATTATCACAATTAGCTTGGAGGGAAAGGTGAGATTTAATATTTTTAAAACACATCTGCTAGGTAACATCTACCAGTCACTATGAAAAAAACTTTTGCCTCTAAATAAATGTCAAATGTGTATGGTACAAGATATTTTCATGGTCAAACATCTCCTATTGCAAAGTGTATAAAAATTAAATTATTTCATAGGTCTTTGTTATGTATATTTTCACATGTGGTAATGCTTCTTCTGTGATTTCCTTTTCAACCATTACTTACAGCGACTACTTCATTGCAGATTTTTTATAAAACATTGCTTTTATTAAAGAAGTTGTTTACTTATAGGAATGCATTTTTGGTGTATCTTGACATTGGTGCACAGACAAAATTTGTGTATTTCATTATCAAACAATCTATCAAACACTATAAGCAGAGACAAGTGTACAGCAATTATGCTCTGGTCCAACCTAACAGAAAAGCTTCCATAATGCTTATTTGTTCAAATACCAATTTCTTCAGATCATCAGCTACTTTTTTTTTCTTTACAGTTTTCTGTCTTGGTTGACCAACAGAGTACATTTTAGTTTTGTGAACAAATTGTCTTTTTCCTCAAATTATTTTCTTTGGGTTTTTCTTTCCCATCATTTTTTTGTGATGGCAAAAAATACCACTATATTCCCCACTAATATGTATTGTTTTATTTGTTCCTAAGCTTTTCTTTTTGCAAAGTAATAAACTGAATATGACATAACTTTCAATATCCCTGAAAAAATATATAGAAAATGATCTTCATATTCTAAATGCTTATTTTAAAATATTTGCTGATCAGATAGATTTCTATTACCGTTAACTAACATATCAAGGAACAATATACAGAATTAGGTAATAGTAAAGGATTATGTATATACCTTCATATCTTACATAATATTAATGATTTAATTTTTTTGTTTGTTTAGAGAAAGAAAAAAGTTTATTAGAGAGAAACAGAACAGAATAAAGTGGGACTCCCAGGCCGATAGAGCCTGGCCAGGGAGGGGCAAGGAAGCCCATGATTTAAATTTTTAGAGAATTTAGTTGGCATTATGATCCCCAATTTCATTATCATTGTTTTTTTGTGTTTTTTTCCTCTACTAGTATCATGAAAAGTAGAATCTGGTCTCTCATATTTTAAAATCTTGTGCTTGTGCTTTCATTATATGTGTTTTCATTATATGTGTTATCTGTACACAGTTTCTTTGCAAGATTCTTTTTAAACCATGTGTCCATTTTGTGAAGGACAGTTGAAAATGTACTCTTTAAAGCCACTTACTTGTACATTATATACGGCCATTTGCCCACGTGGAAAGAATTTCTGAGGAGAGGGGTGTGCGTGTGCGTGTGCGCGCGCGCGCGTGCGTGTGTGTGTGTGTGTGTGTGTGTGTGTGTGTGTGAACTTTTCTGAGGTGCAGAACTCCCAGTTTTCTCTCAGGATCTTTACATGGCTCGTGCCAATTTATCCTACTGACCACATGACAGCTCCATGGCTTATCTATATAATAAATATCGATAGATCGATTTTTCTTTTCTTGTTTTTTCCAGTTTTTAAAGGCAATACCTGACATGACAAAAAAAAATCCTCTTTTTTTTTCAAATCTCCACCACAAACCATGAAAACAAAACAGTGCACTAAAATTAAAAGAACCTTGAGAAAACTGGAAACGCAGAGCTATCTAAAGAGCAAATATCAAGAACATACCTGAGCTCTGAACGCTAAACTACTAACAAAAGATAGAAAAGCAGAAAACAATAGAGCTCCTGCTTTAAATTCAGGATACTAGAAGCTAACAAAGGTCCACCCAGGTTGGTAGCACCCCCTAGCTTCCAGCTGTTGCAATTGCAAATCCTTTCTGTAGAAAGGATATACTACTTCAACTACTTGACTCTTCACAAATCAAGATCAAACAAACAAACAACAACAAAACCCTCACATTCAAATATCACAAACTCATAGGAAAAAGTGACCATGAGTAAGAATAAGTAGAAATAAAAATCAGGATTATTTCCCATGCACTTCATACACTGACGATTAGAAACAGAAAGTAAAGAAACTACAAATGAAAAGACTTCTTCAGGAAGAATTTCTGATTCCATCCACGATGGAGAATGGTTATGGAACTTACTTTTCCACAATAAACATCTATAAATATATACTCAATACGTGAACAAATGTTTTTAAGCATTAGACAACAGATTGTGTCGCTGTGACCTCAAGATTAAAGAATCAAAGTATGTTCTACCTTCTCTCTGGCGTTTTGCTGGAAATATCTTTAAAACACAACACAAAGCTGTGGAAGTCAGAGAATCGCTTTCCCACTGGATGGAGGAAAAAAGATTGAAATTCAGAGGTAAGGAAGCCATTGAATTTGGAGGGACGGAATACCAGAGAGGAGGGAGCTATACTGAGCAGAAGTTTCAGAGGTATGTACAAGATTTCCTTGACTTTATTAGCTGAATTTTAAGTTGTGAAAGACCGGTGAGTCTCTGTGAGACTTGCCAGAGAACAAATACTATGGCATTTTGAATTAAATAGTGACTGCAGAGGTTGGAGATTGCCAAAAGACACTTGAGTTTCAACCAGCAAATAGGTACCTTGGTGAACACTTGACCTTTCTCTTAAGACCCCTAAATGCTATAATTTAGGGAAAGGATCTCATTGAGAACCCAAAAAGGTCATAATTTAGGCAAAAAGCTATAGTAGCTCTAGAATATTATAGATACATTCAAATAAAATATAAGTCTCAACATGATCAAGTTGATCTGCCAATTCGTTAACTAAAAAATAGGGAAATGCCCCCCTATTTATTAAAAAAGAAAACAAGAATATCACAATGTTCAAACATATTGCATTTATAGTATCCAACATATCATAAAAAATTTATCAGGCATAAAAAAATCAGGAATATGTGGCCCGTTAATTATGAGAAAAAAAATAAAAATTGACCCAGAGCTAACACAAACATTGGAGTAGGCAAAAATTCATGAAAATGGTTGAGGAGTTAAAAAAAAAAAAGTTGGGCATAAAATATGAGCAGATGAACACTCTGACTAGAGAAATGTATATTATAAAAAAGTAGCAATTCTAGAAAAGAAAAATAGAATATCAGAAATACAACAGTCCACCAGAGTATGGCATATTAGATACTAAAACAATATGATCTGTGAATGCAAAGACAGACCAACAGAAAGAACAGAGAAGAAAAAGACTGAAAAGAGCAACAGTGACTAATTAATAAAAAATCCCAACTGTTAGAAATACACGTAATTGGAGTCCCTAATGACATAGAGAAAGAGAGAGATTGGGGCAGAAAAAAATTATTTGTAGAATTAACATCATAAATATTTCAAATGTGTTGAAGACACAGATCCAAAATGCTAAATGAGTCACAAGCAATAAAAATAATGAAAAAAAATTTTCCAGGCAAATAATAAACTGCCAAATATAAAACATAAGGTTAAATCAGAAAAGTAATCAGAGAACAAAAGCAAATTAACTATAGGCAACAACTTTAAGAATTACTGATGACTTTGCAGTAAGAATTATTGATGACTTCTAATAACAATACAAGCCAGAATTCAACTAAATGACATAAGTATTTGTAATCTAAAATTCTATATTTAGCAAAATCAATTTTCAAAAATTAAAGTGAAATAAAAAATTCAAATAAAAAAATGAAAAAAATTTGTCACAAACAGATGTGTTTTATAGTAAGTGTTTAAAAAGGTTGGTAGACTGAAGAGAAATAATAACATTAAAGTTCAGAGCTACATGAAGAAATGAAGACTGTAGAATCGTTAATATATATGTAAATTTAAAGCATGGTTGCTAAAAGAAAATTTCTAATTTAAAGCAAAGGCAATAATGATGTATTGTGGGTTATGTATTATGGATCTCATTGTAGAAATAGAATGTATGACAAAATTGGACTTCTCATGTATCAAGTGCACGGTGTTAGTTGAAGTATACAGTGACTAGTAGAAGATAGCGTATACAAAGAGTTAATGCATCTATATCTTTCTTCAGTTAATTTTTGGCAAAGATGCGAAGGAAATTTCATGCAGCAAGGATGTTTATTTCAACACATGGCATTGGATCAATTGTATATTCATTTATAAAATAATGAACTTTGATCTCCTCACTCGTTTGATAAATATGTACTTAAAAGGGATTATAAACATAAATATGAGACCTAAAACTACAGAACTCCCAGAAGAAAGCAGATCTTTGTGACATTGGGTAAGGTGAAGATTTCTTATATATGATTGTAATAGTCCGGTCAATATGATGAAAAATTTACAGATTGGACTTCATCAAAAGGAAGAACTGTTCTTGGAAAGACATATTTAAGAGAATAAATAGACCAACTCCCACTGTGAGAAAGTGTTTTAATTGAAGCATAATTGTTAAATGAAAGTATTCCTACTATTGAGTTAATTTACATGTCTTCACATATTTACTAATTTTTTGGGTGGGTGAGAACATTTAAGTTTTATTCTTGTAGCAAATTTCTTCTATATAATATGGTATTAGTAACTGTAGATCCTCATAGCTTATTCCTCGTATAACCAAGTTGTGTCTTTTTATCAATCTCTGTCTTTCTATCAACCTCTATTTTTCCTCACATCCTAGTCACTGGCACCTGCCAATCTACTCGGTTTGTGTGAGTTTGGTATTTTTTTTTATTTCACTATAGGTCAAATCATAAAGTATTTGTCTTTCTCTGTCTGAACTATTTTGTAACACATGTCCTCCAGGTTCACTCATTCTTTAGCAAATGACAGGGCTTTCTTCTATTTTAAGGCTGAATAAATATTCCTTAGAATAACAATCAATAGATTTACAGTGACTGCTCATTTTTTGACTGACTCTCAACTTACTCAGCTATTGTAAGTGACGTATGTGATGAAGCCGAAATGAATAGTCCACTAATGATGTGAGGAGGACAAGCTGTAGCATTAAGTCAACAAAATGTACACTTTTAGATTCTTTCCTATTTGATGAAAGAGACACTATTTTTGCAGAAAATTTACTTCTGATTTATCCAATTTGAATCTCTGCTTCTAGAGAAGCTAAGTCAGAAGCCATCCCAACAGGGGTACTTCAGCTATACTAGAGATAGGAGATAATTTCATATTGTTTCTCTTAAACAAACGTGCAGGAAACCTTCATGTGTCCTTGAAAACTGCTGTTTCGTTTTTCAGTCCTGTACATTTGTTTAGATCTTGAAGGTTAGTAACCATTATAGTTTAGTGCACCTCTTTTATTTAGTTCCATATGTGTTAAAGATGAGAAACCATAAGAAAACTGTAGCCCCCTGAGACATGTGGGCGGTAACAGCATTTCAGTGCTTTTCTGAACAGTTTCTACCATTTAGGGTGAAGCTCTGACAAGCATAGCATATTAGCTGAAGTACAATACCCTACATTTCATACTAATTTTAAAAGGCTTACTTTCAACCCTGCTGCTTGAAATGTTATGGAGTGTTAAGCTTCAGCATCTGATGAAATGTGTTAGATCATAAATTTCAAAGAGTAGATATAATTTACATGACTGAGTAAAGCTCTTCATCAACTTAGTTTTTGGAAAGTATTACAATATTTCAAAAATCTATTTCTAAGAACTAAGATGAGAGCACTGATATTGGTAGTCCATTGAATTACATTGAAGGTATTTCTTTGCTCTCTTTTGCTAATGAAAACCTGGCCACAGCCTATATTAGCTAATGAATATCATTCTCAGTTAAAGACATCTCAAGCCACAATTTAACTTTAGACTTCTATTTGTTTCCATTCATGGTACTGGCAATATGTCAGATGCTAAGGAATTTGTGTTTATCAATATTAGATTTTTATGATTGTATTCCTATTAGATTGACCAGTGGCATTTGGTGTTACTAAGATGGAATCTGCCTGTCATAGATAATACATAATTTTGTTTATCATTCACCCACACAAGTGAGTGGATAGCTCATTATTGGCAGAATTGGGTAGTTACAGAGAGGACCATTCGTCATCTGATTTATTTCCTATCATTAAGTAGCCAATGTTGCAGGGTAAAAAAAATTGATCAAATATGGCCTATTGGGATAATTTGGTTTGAATAGTACATTAAAGAAAAATTAAATCACCAGTAAAAGAAAAAATAGTAAATAGAATACATTTACTATTGAGCTGACTTTCCAAGATACATATGCTATGTATCTTATATACAATATATCTAATATACTATATGTATTAGAGATAAATCTAGTTTTCAGTGGGTACCCATTACTTTGCCAAATTTGCTGACAAAGCTAAAGATTGTGACTATACTCCAGACTACTCTAGACTAAACATAATCTAATACTTCCCCGAGTGAAACACAGTGAAAACTGTCACTGAATTGGAAAGTAGATGCCTGTGTTACAAAAGCAGGAGCAGCTTTCTTCCTGTAGTATAGTGTTCTAGGAAATACTGGGTTAAAAAAAAAAAAAAAAAGAAGTGTCACACTGCAACCAAATAATCAGGAATACTAGGAACATAGATGTGAACCTGTTCCAACCATTGCTTTTATTACTATTTTATGAATTGTCTTTTATCTTAAGTGTTTCTATATTATATTCACATATCAGCTGAGAAATAACTCAGCAAGTTTACTGTCACTGAAATAATGTTCAGCAGGATTTTACTGAGTTAGACAGTTTCAAAATGTGTAATAGCAAAAGACCAAGCAGGGTGATGATAATAAGAGTATGTGTGAGACACTGTACTAAATGTTTAAGCACATGATTTCAATTAATTTTTACAACCTTGGAATTTTATAAGATTCCAAGTACCAACAAAGTTTAGAATCTTGTTCAAGGTTACATAACTTAGCTGGAAATCTCAAGCAGGAGGCAGAAGAAATGACGCACACAGTCACTAAAATAAACCCTTAACTATGTGCATGATTGTGACAATATAGGCAGCATCAGCAAGCATTTAAAAATTAGTTATAGTAATATGTGGCAATATTTGAGGGCCTATGATGTTTACAGAAAAATGCTCAGTTTATCAAAGATATAAGAAGCAATGTTAGGAAAAATATAATTTGTAGTCTAAGATTCTAGCTTTTTAAGAAACTTAGATCTTTGTGATTATCTCATATCTCTCTTAGTTTTTATCTTTCTTTCTTAACAAGATCATTTCCATCTTCTTCTGAATAAGATCAAGTCTGTTTTAGGAAACAATTCCCCTAAACAAAATGACATTCTCATATCACATGTATCACGTTCCTCCTTTTTATTGTAAAATTTCTAGAAAGAGGTGACTATATTGTCTGTCTCAACTTTCTAACCTTCCCATTCACTTCTCAATCCATGTGTGGAGATGGGCTGCCAGACCTCCTTGACAGAAGCACCTGTTGTCCAGAGGAAGCAAGTGTGGTCTGTAGATCACCTTCAACCGTCTGCTCTGTCAGAGTCAGCTTGCACAAGGTTATGCCCCTTCCAGCATGGTCTAAAATGGTGACAAGCAATGTGGGAATAAAAAGCTAGCCATCTTGACCTGAAGGGTGACCCCTCTGAAGGGTAGCATTTACTTCCGAGGATCCCATCTAGGTGGCTGAAGATGTTTAGTGGTTAAGCACTAAGTTCACATTAGAGTTAATTAAAATGGACTGAAAAGTTCCTTCCCCATTGATTGATTCAGCTGATCTGAAGAAGATGCATACTGTTCAGCTAGACTGTGTTCAATTGAGATCCTCTGGAAAGTAGTCTCCAAGGTGGAGTGAAAATTCAATAATTTTGCGGGGCAAATATATATGTAAGAGGAAAGGAGAGAGAACCATCAGACAGCAATGCAAATCTGATCCCCCGGAGGCGGGAGGGGGGATAATTGGGTAGAAGTGTCTTTGATCCTCTGCAGGGCAAGGAAGGCTTGGCCAGGTTGTCAGGGTATCTTCAAACCAAAGTTGGCCACATGAAGGATTCTGCATTTTTCAGGAACAGACTTGCCACGTTCAGTAATTGACGAGGAGTGGTCTTCTGAAAAGTCTGACATTGGCACAAATGTGGTGATGGATTTCAGTGTGAAGCTGGGACCGTTGGTCAATTAATCTCCACATATTATCATTGAAGTTCTGTGAGTCAAATTTTCTAGGCGGCCAGATGTGCCCTACTATTTTAGGAGAATGGGATGATAAAATATAGAAATGAACTATAGAGAGGTATTTGGATTCAAGGCAAGATTTCATGTTTGTTCTTTGAATGGGAAAAGAATGTTTCTAAACCTAGAAGATGGAATCGCAAGATGGGAGAAGTTAGAGATGAAGAAGATGGAAGGAAGAAAGAAGGATGAGAAAGAAGAGAATGAAGGGATGAGAGAGGGAGAAGCGGTGGGAAAGAATGTAATGGGATAACAATGTAGTTTTGAATCTAAGGAACGACATTTTATTCTCTGAATGGTGTCTTGATATGGGTTATGGTTGAATGTTGTAGGAAGTTGAAGGTAATTAAACTTGGTTATCTCAAGTTTCACCAAAAAATAGGAAGTGAAGTATTAGGGACAGGGGTAGAGGGTTTGGTCTTGAACAGGAGGCATCCTATCCTCTGAAGTTGAAGCAAGACTTTTGTAGAAGTGGGATCAAGTTACAGGAGGAAATGACAGATGGCCTCAATTTTTTTTTTTAATGAAGTAGGAGGCAGTTATCTGCTGAAGGTATTATTTGTCAATCTTCTCATATGATAAAATTCACACAAAAAATATAACAAAAATAATATTTGGTGTAATAAAGTCAACAGTTTAAATATATCTTTTATATTGAGGTGATTATTATATAAATCTTTCATAAGTATGTGCATGTTTCTTGGTGTATGAACCAACACTTTAAAATAGTCTCGATGTAATTTGGAATTTAAAAACTGACATTGTGTTGAATTTATGCCATTCTTAATAAAGAAAAAATTACTGGAAATATATTATCAGGGTATTATGTGTATTTGCTACCAAATTAACAAACAAACAAACAAAAAACACTTTTGGACATTGTAATTTCATCTTAAAATAAATTCATCACATAAAAATATACTGCTTATTCTATCAGAAAATAAACCTCAAAGTATTTCATAATTGAAGGGATCGCTGAGATCAGCAGCTTCTAATCTGGGGATCTCAGACTCTAAGAATCTATGGAGCAACAGAAGTGGATGATCTGTATTCAAATTTCTGTGCACCTACCTATTTGAAATTCTACTTCACACCCATATGAAGGTTTTGGGTTCCTCTGTAATACTTTTAATTCAGTGGCACCAGACTTCAGAAGCTCCAGTAGGCTTTTGCAGTATTAAAACATAGACAATGCATCAATCATTATTTAATCAAAGAGTTTAAAAGCTTCTGGAACATGAGATTGATTTGGGGAGGTATATTACAAATGTTTGAGGTAATTGGTAGTAAAAAAGTTGGGACAAAGTGACTTAATCCAATCCTGTAATTTACACATGAGGAAACTGAGAAGGTGAAAAATTTCCCCAAATATCACATAATAGATTCATTAGTAGCAGAGCTAGCATTAGGATTTGTTCATTTCATACTTTGGAAACTATGAAAAAATTACCTATTTTGCTATTTTTGGGGTGTTATGGTTTTGTATTTTCTATCACTGTGTTTAGTGTTCTTAACATTTAGAATACAATGCTTCAGATTTTATTTTTGGGTTGTGTTGGGAATGAGTATAATTAAGAGAGTACACCCAAGTCCATATACTAGGGTTTATTGATTTGTATTCCCTCTGTTGGTCAACTTTCCAGCAAAGTGGTTAAAAAATTTTTTTAGTGGCAATTGAAAACAAACCCAAAACATTTTTTAAAAGTTTCATAGTCCTAAAAGACTATGAAGTACATTTATTTTGAAGTACATTCTTCATAATTTTAGGGTAGTCCTCATTCCTATCTACCCTGTTACAACAGTTCTTTAAATAGAGCACATAATCAAATGGTTAGTGAATGAATCTGCAAAACAAAAATATTTTAGGTTCTTCTACAATTTTTAATCTCAAGTATACATACTAAATGTACACATTCTTTATCAAGCAATTAGCACATTCACAATTAACAAATAGGGACAAACTTTATACAAAAATTTTGTTACCATTACACTTTTCAAAAACATATAAGCCACCACTAGAGAAAATGTCCCTGTCATTTTAAAGATAGAAAATTTGAATAGAGGATATAAGATACTATGATAAGTAGGAGGGCAAACAATAGTTTTCTTGGGGTATGTTTTAAAGTTTCCTTTCTTACACTTTATTCTTCTTCCTTACATTTCCTTAGACAACATAGTCATTTCTTCTTAATTTATTTTTTAAGGAGTTGTCCTTTGATGATCTAAAAGAGGCTCTTTTATAATTGTAGTTGAGGCAGAAATGGGGTATTTAATAATTCTTCTATTCCATTGGTATTGTCTGAGCTGTTGAATAAGCAGAGTTCATTTTCTCAAACCAAAATTTCAGAATTTTAGAATCAACATTTACAACATATAGTAATGAGTAGTTTTGTGCATCCATTTTCTATGATATGTCAATTGAAACCTGGACTTCATATTGGCATTAAATGAACATAGTAAAATGACCAAAGTGGAGAGTTAGTCATTGTCATAGATGCAACCTGAAAAGAAAAAAATACAAATTTAAAAGTAGTTACACAAACACATACTATCTAAGTGTTACAAGGTGGGACTTCATGAAAAACTAATTAAATGGAAGACCTTATATTTTATCAAATTTTCATTGCTTATTATACAATCCAGTAAACTTTCTGGACATAGCCTCTATAAAAATGAGACTCAAGATTACTACTTTTTTAAATCTAGCACTTAATTAAATGTATTTTTGGTAATTATTCTAAATTAAATTGAATAAATTATCACAAAGAATCAGTTTAAAAGGAGATGTGGTTAACACTATAGTTCATTTTAGTTAAGTTTTTAGATCACAACATAAAATACATGGTGCTTAGCAAATACAAATGAATATTATATCTTAAGGAATAAACACTTAATATTTTTTTGACCAAGTACACATATTTGTACAGATCAAAGCAATTATTAGCAAGATTCATAGTATAATAAGAAAGTCACCAAAATATTACCATACTTCAGTTTTCAAAGAAAATAAATTAGGGATTCTTTCTTAATATCTAGTCATGAGCAAAACTATTTCTTTCTTCAATATAATAGAGCATTTACTTTTCCTAATATTTCTAAGCAATTCAAATTCTGACCACATTAGAAGGCTCTAATTGACCCAACAGCAATTTTTAGTATTTATAAGAACAGTAAATTCACTATTACTGTTAACTGTTATAAATGACTTATAAGACTTTTTTCCTTTTTGGGGAGGGATATTCAAATTTTATTTTATCTTTCAAGGTATGAGACCTAGGGGATGTGACTTACCATCAGCAATATCATCATAGATCTCTCCATCACTGAAAATGAGAAATGATTTTTACTTTAAAGAAAATGTCTTCTTAACATGAAAGCAATATTCAGATCAAAAGGTTAATAATATGATATATGACACAAGGCAATTAAGGGTGATATGATATAAGTTATACATTTGAAGTGGGAAGAAATTGCCTATCTGTATCTTCTTTCATTGGCTTAATCTATTCCTGTTTCATAACAGAAAAGTCTCACAACTTATTGTCTATCATAGACAAACAGAATGAGGGGATCCAGCTTCAAGAGTACACAGTGCCTTGTAACTCTCTTTAGACCAAACATGGGGTTACCGTGAGCCCATGTTAGATGTGCTAAGCTTGTTCAATGTGCTTGTCAAACTGAACAAAATGAACAATCCTCATGCAATACCCACCGGGGAATCTTAATTCAAGACTCTATCACATTCTTATATTTGTTAATATCATATTGACATTTTCACTTGAACGTTAAATGTCAAAGGATATACTATAATATTTGGCATAGGAAATGGTGCATCATTTTTCACACATTTCTAATTATAATTTGTAAATACTAACTCTAAAACATAAAAACACAAAATATATACCTAAAGTAAAGTTTACATAGTGATTCTTAGGATATATAATTCTCAAAACATTTATGGTTATAGGCAACCTCCATAATAGCCCGGGATGCTTTTCCACACTGTAGATTTTACCTGACCCTGAATCTTTGTGAAATTTCCTATATGACACACATACTCATCTTTCTTAGGTACCAGGAGACAAACATGAATAAGATACAAGTATTTATTTTAAGCAGTTTATATAATCTAACAGGGAAGCAAATGATGTACAAGTAATTAAAATAGAAAGCATTGAAAATATTAACATAGCCTTGAAATATAGGACACAGATTCAAAGTTCAGAGTGTAAAGTGGCTTAGTCACTGATTCCAGACCCGCTTTTGGCTCTTGTAGCATCTATGTGCTTCTATCTCAGCAGCAGCATCAGGCCCTTTAAATTGTTGCCAACTATGGCAGATGCTGTGAGTTTCCTATGTCTTCTGTTTGGATCTGTTCTCTGAGGTTGAGGGAGGGTTTGGCTAATAGAAATCTGATATAAATGCAAAGAGGACAGATTCTTCTATCTTTCAACAAGTGAACATTTATTAAGTATTCACTTCAATAGGTGATGAACCAATAATCACTTATTTAAATTTTCTTCTAATCCCATGTAATCACTGATAAAGAAGTTGTCCTATCATCTGCCACACATTCTTTCCTTGAAATCTGTCTCATGGGCATACTGAAAATGCCCATGCCTACCACATGTGATTAAGGACTGAGTAAAAAACAGTATTATGATTGTTTTGCTTTTGACTCTTCACTAGTTTTGTGGCTAGAGCAATCCACATTAATTTCTCTCTTTCTGATTGGTGCCATATTTTTTATAGAAGCAGTGTGTGAATCCTCTGTTTTTTGTGGTTTTTTTTTAATAAAGCTGCAATCTGTAAATCTTTGTGTTAGTGTATGACCCTAATCTGATTATGGAAATCATTTCTTGCTTTACTTTACTAAGACAGAATTTTGTTACATTCTGGGGACTCTAATGACATACTAGTATTGACCAGTGACAGTGTTTTAATTCATAAGAATACAAGAATCATTGACTGCTATTTTTGGGGGGTGGGGAGGGGAAGGCATGCTTCAAAATAAGGCAGTTTAATACTCTACTGTGCCTGATGTGCATAAAGAAAAGCCCTCGGTTAGGGGTCAAACTATAAATGTTTACAGATGAGAGAGGAGCACTTACTGTGTAGACACTAGTTGGTTTCTGACTAATTCAGCCTAACCAATTACATTAATCTGCAAGTGAAATGCAGAGTATTAATGAAAGTTTTATGGCTTTGACGTGTCTAACTCCAATGTTAGTATCTGTCTCCAAAAATATATAAATATATATAATATATAAAAAACTGAGAACTATATAATCATAAATGAAAAGGGCTTCTCATCTATTTAAAAGAGTGAGACTATGAAAACTTTAATTCCATTATGTTTTGTGCCACATTAAGATAGGATAGTGTATTGCCTTAATATTTATGATAGTTCAGCTGATTATTGTTTAAATCAGAATTAGTAATCTTTCTTAAATAAAAGAATAGAAATCTTTTTATGAATATAATAGAAGAAAAAATAGACTTACTTGTCCACCAAGTGACTTCGAAGGACATAACCATCTATAAAAGAAAAAGGAAATAAATTTTATTAATTTTATACATTTGAAAAAATCTATATTTTAAAAAATAGAATTTGCAATTTGCAATTTTTCTCTAATTACTGATTATTATGGGATTAGAAGAAAAATTTAAAAAGTAATTATTGGTTCATCACCTTTTGAAGTGAATACTTAACAAATGTTCACTTGTTGAAAGAGAAAAATTTGCAATTTTTCTTCCTTTTATATTGAATTAAAAATATTTTTTTCTCTAAGTTAAAACTGTAGTTCATCGCACAAAGTTTTTCAAATTTTAAATATTTCTTCAAGGTGTTACCATATAACCCATTTTAGGAAGAATTTATTAAGCACAGTTTCTCTGATTACAAAAGTGGTTTTTAGGTAAGGTATTTTAAATGCTATTGAACCTAAGACTTAACTTTTCAAATTTTATTATGTTTAACAAAGTCAGAACTATTTTCAACTTTCCAATAATCAATCTAGTGGCTACTTGAGGAGCATATATTCTCAATGATCTCAGAATAGCTCTCATATTCAGTGTGAAAGATTTTCCACTATTGCTTTTGCCATCTTACAGTTAAGCTTTCATTTTCACCTTTCATGGAACAAAATCACTACAGAAAAACACATACAAGGGATTCTAGTAGTTTCCTGATTAAGTAGAAAATAAAATATATTTTATGCAAGAAATCAGTGATTTTCTTTTTGAGTATTTTATATTTATCCCTTATTGTGGAAAATTTTCCTAGGAATAGTATGGATTACTTCTTTTGAGAAAATATCTGCTGATGTATAAGTAATTTTATGTTAGCACCTAAACTCTGTTACATGTTTGTGATTAGTATCGTTTATTGTTTTGTCAATAGTGCCCCTAAATCATATCTTTCACTGGGTCAATTTATTAGTCTTCATCTATTTTAGGTCTAGTTTTGGTTATAAATCAAAGTAAATGTGTAAAAATTTATAAACCAGGCAGCTCATAAACAAAGATTAATAAAGTGACAATGAATTTACTCCATGTTGATGTCATGTTACTGTTTATTTAACAGAATTTGTTAAAGTTAGGATCATACAACTGAAATTATCAGATTGAAATTTAAGACAATGAACTTTGCCCTAAGATACTCGAAAGCCAAATATCCGCCCAAATATTTTATCAAGAAATGTACCAGTTTTTAATGAAAGCTGTTTATAAACATCATATTTAGAAAAGAATCAAAGTTACATTTGAATTCCTGTAGTATGGAAGTAAGTGAAGGCTGTGAGAAAATGGCCAAAACACTATAGTAACATTTTTACTCAATGTATGAAAACTTAAAGCTTGTTATGGCTTTCTTTTTATTTCAATTAAAGCAAATATGACTAGCGTAAGGATATTTAATGTTAATTTCTATGACCCTTGGGTACTCTTTGATATCACAGTTCTTTCATTCAATTCATGTTAACAGATACCTTTTAAAAATTAATGTGCATATCATAATTTAAATTAATTTTCAAAGGAAGATAAGCTCATCTCTAACAAACTCAAGAGAGAAAATCTGTGCAGATAAAAAGCTTTTATAATAAATTGTGAATCTGTGTCACAGTTCCAGTACTAGAATCTGTCTCTACATATACTTATGTTTAGAACAATACTCTGAAGATTTTGTCAAATTTTTTTCTTTAGTTAAAATTGGTGGTTCTGGTGTCATTTTGAATTTTCTCCTAAAACAAACAGGAAAATAAAACAACGCATACTATGTGTTCCTATGATATGGTTACGTTTACATTAATAATTATAAAATAACAACTTATATGAAATGAACTCTTTAACAATGAGGTTAATCTCATTGGGCTTCATGAAGTCTCTCAACTAAAATTAGAAGACAAAGGATAAGAGAAATGTAAGAGAAATTGTAAAATGTTACCAGAGACTAGAATTATTCTAGTAACACATATATTTCTGTGAAAAAACTCTAGAAGATTAAGAAAATATAGTTCAAAATAAAGAGAATATAATCACCATTTTTAGAAATTAAAAGGTTTTTATTTTCCTGTGCTTTTAGGTAATCTACTTTTAAAAACTCAATTATGCTAAAATTGTGTTAGCCTAGATAAACCTCTGCTTGTAATTAACACTAATACAACCCTTTACATGACCAAAGTTATTATCTCATAATATACAGCTGAATTAGTTAAATTCACAAATTAATTGTAGATTCTCCTAGATTCTCAAAGCTGAAGTACATTTCCTTTTATAGTTTGCCTGTTCAAGAGCACTAGGAAAAGCTTTTTCTTCCTGAATGCTCTGTTGTTACATTTGTGTGAGAGACACAAACATCAATGATTTTGAACATTATTTAAGAAAATATATTGAGATGGAATGTGGGATGGTGATGTACTATTTTAGCTTCTTGAAATGATGTGATAGTATGGGTCTCATTACCTGTAACATGACTATTATATGGCATTTTCACAGGGTTGAGACTTTCACTGCAGCATAGGTTTTACTGTCTAGTACCTTTAAAAATCTCTGCTAAAACTTCATTCTATTAAAAGTATTACTCATGACGGTGTCAAAACAAATAACTTACCATGAATTTTTATATAATCTCTCCATTATCGTTCCTAAAAATAATATTTTTGCAGTAGAAATATACTCTCCTTGATCAGATGTTCTATGTACATCCAACATAGGGTATGTTAATCAAGCAAACAAACAAATGAAATAAATGGAAAGACTCATTATGGTTCTGTCCTATGTCGAGCAGTTGCCATGTTCAGTTAGCTCTATAATATTGTGGGTACTCTTATGCTAGCGATTCTCACAAACAACATGAAATTATTACTTGGAAAGGTCACATTCATAGAACAGAACACAGTGGCTTGAAACAAATGTTTTTAAATATGTGGTGGGGGAGAGCCAGTTAAGAATGTAACTCCCACCCCCCATATGTGCCAGTTAATTTTTTCCCAAAATGTTTGCCTACTGCAGTGCAGATGTGTCCTGGGACAAATGACTCACCTTTCAGAAGGGTGTTGTGAACATAAATTACCATGGAAATGCAAAATAATCCTTGGAAAATTGGAAAATATCTTTATTGCAATGTTCTCAAATTTATGATTTATCTTCACCCTCATCAAAATGACATTTTAAAAAAATTTTCTTATTATTTCAGTGGTTATGAGCATATCCAGAAATAAAGTTGAATTTACTCAATTAGGTCTCATACAATTTAAAAAAAATCATATTTCATAGATTTGCTCAGACAGGTGGAACAATGTCCAACTTCAAGGGAAAAGATTCATAATATGAAACAAAACAATAAAATGTGATATATACTACCAAATATAAGTTATAATTCTACTTTAATGAAAGTGTTCTTTCTCCCTCTCCGTATACTTATTTTTAGGCTGCAAGTCAAGCTTTTACATTTCAGAATTCAAAAAAAAAATTCCTCGACTGAGCATCTGTTTGTTTTAAAATTGAATACAAAATTACTCAAGCAAAGAAATTATGAATTGGGTTTGGGAAAATCCAAAGCACCTTTACAGTCCTTCTTTCTTTGATGCTCAAGGAAAATGGAGAACATTTTGGCCACAAATAAGTCAGCTCCTATCTCAGAACACACATTTTGTACAAAATTTTTCTCCAGTGACAGGAGGTGGGAAAATTCACAGCTTATGAGACATGGGGTTGTGAAACAGGTGCAAATATGGGAAATTCTAAACAACTGGGAATGTGCCAGAAACATACATTTGAGATTTCAATGTCTATGTAATTTTCACTTCCACAGTCAGTGCATGAGACTTGATCAAATGTGATAGTGCCTGTGACAGAAGCTGCTACTCCTCAATGAGAAGGGATGATTATTTATGTTTTAACCTCTAGGTTGTATCATCAAATTAGGTTTAGTAAACTGTTTTTCTTTGATAAATTAAAAAAGCAGAGGGAGTAAGGAAAATATTAGGGCTACCATGGTATTGGATTACAATTGCCTTTGCTGTTAGAGGATGCAGAAATAAGGAACTGAAAGATATATAGAGGTTCTGATGATAAACAGGTGAACCACAAGAGGAAGTCTAAAACTCAACAGACTTCTTCCAGTGAATCTGTTACACTTTCATCTGATGAACTGACTGCAATCTTCAAATTGTTACATTTAATTCAGCAAATCCCAAACAAGGTGGTAGGTACTATAGAATGTGTTGGCCATGCAAGGTTGGAAACACTTCATTGAAGCTATTCTCAAACTCAGAATCTAATAATAGTAATAGATTTGTAAAACAATAAGGACAATTACAGCAACAAAAGTAGTAGTATGTTGGGTGGAGTGAGAGTAATTGTAAAGGTTAGGGTGGGGAGTAGGGAACTGTTACACTTGAATTTTAGATCACAACAGGTTGTCTTTAATAGACAACTATAGGTCTCCCAAGTAGAACAAAGTAGCACAGAAAGATGAATAGGCATCCTTTATTCAGGGAATGGCAAGTAAGTAGTTTTTATATCTGGAGTGTCAGATAGGAAAATGGTGCAGATGGGAAATCGTTGATGAGGGTGAAGATAAATCATAAAGGGTTTTGTATGTTCATCTAGAGAATGTGTTTTTAAAAATAATATTTGGGTAACAGTGTGGTGGATGGATTGACTGAAAGTATAGGTAAAGCAGACATCTTGTGAACAACAACTACAATAATCTAGATGAGGGAGGGTTAAATCTATACAACAATCATTCTGAATTCTATGTCACGTTGCTGTTCAAGGACAGAATAAGCAGGCTATTAAGAGAAATTTTAAAAAGCAGGAGATTCCCATGTATGTGATATGTATATGCTTTGAAGGCAAGGAAGATTACTCTGCATGGGATTTGTTGCTAGGAATGGGTATCTCAGGACAACATGACAAAATTTCCTACCACTACATCAAGGGCAAGATGTGTTTGAAGCTTATGTACTGGAGAGAGGTCCACATGACAGGACTAGGACAATTCTCTGTCATGAAACATAGGAAATACTTTGCAAAGTGGAGGAGAGAAAACGCACTACTAATCACTCACTATTAGCATTTTAATTTAGTTTGGTTTAGCTGCTTTTATTCACATAATTTTAAAATACGACTGTAAATCCTATCCCACATTAAGCAGGCTTCTTTTTTCTCTTAATATTATGCACAGCATGAAAATGTCCTCATTATTTATCATATCATCATGTTAAAATATTCAATTTGGTATGTTCATCCTAATTTATTTAATTATTTAAAATTTTGGAATATTTAAAATATTTTTGATGATCTTTGAATGCATTTGGCTGTTCTGCATTTAATGCAATTCTTAGGGTAATCCTTACTGTTGCTGGTCTGAATGGGGAATTTGTTTCTTGTAGCATTGTCAACACATTCTCTTTAGTGAGTGGTGAGACTTAATACTACCCTACTCCTGCCTGCATCCTTGTACCCACATTCCACTTTCTCCTTTTAAAAGTCAACAGTACCTCCTCCATGACAACTCTGGATCCATTTCCCCCACTCTTGAGTCACTGTGCTTTCTTCTTACAATTCCACTTCAGTTCCTATCCCTGAGTCACCTTCCTGTCATTGAGAGTCAACTCAGAGTTCATGTTTTTCATGCAGTCTAACCAAACTGATAGAAGACGTCTAGACTGGTATCTAGTTTTAAATAGAGGACAGCATAACCCTGACTTACTCTCCCCTGGACTTTACATGAGACAAATTTCCTTTTCAAATTGGACAAAAACATTTCCATCTATCAGTTTTAATTACTGATGTAGTTAAAGAGGCCAGGAAATCTCTCAGATTCCTTTGGAGTAGTATGTCTTAGTTATTGTGTTCAAATAGCATGTGAACACAAGTGAATTTGCAAGGCAGGAAAATTGGAAATTCTAGCAGGGATATACATGCTAATTTCAAAACCAGTTCAGAGCAAAAGCCACTCATGGCTTTAGCACAGTGGTTCACACTTAAGGGCTCGAAGAACAAGCTGGGAGGACATTATGGTCACAGACTCCATCTGACCAGCAGAGCTCACAACTTAGCAAGAGAAGGGTGGGTCAGGCAACTGCACATTTAAAGCCCACACAAGGGTTTTTGACACTGGGCATTGAATTTTGAGAAGCACTGATTTGGCCTGACCGTGCACCACAGTGGCAAATATAGCAAGAGGGAAATGAAAAGAGATGAAAAGAAAACACACTAGTTACAGCAAGATCTCCAGTTTCTTAAAGTCTTCCATGATTCACAACACATAGAAGAAAAAGAAGAATTAATAAAATCAGGGGCGATAACTAAAATTTGTTTGGTAATTCTGGAATGTCATTTCTATGTAGACTAGACAGCAACTTACATTTTCCTTCTTCATTTCTGCAGAGAACTCTTGTGTCATCTGTGTTTTGTATAACTTGAAGAGATTCGCCAGGCTTTACCTGGAGATCTCTGGTCCCACATTTTCTAGAAGTTAAGGAGGGTGTAACTCTGGTTGAATAGAGGACTCTAATTTCACCATCATACTGGAAAAATAGAGAAAAACATTTACATTATTGATATGCGCTTTTCTAGTAATAATTCATCTGTTAACAGATTAAGAAAGTCTTTATTAAATAAAAAGTTACTTGTTTATAAAAGCTACTTTAAGAGCATCAAAGAAAACTGCCTTTGGAAAAAGTCACTCATAACTTTACCACCCTAATACAATAATGATTTTTTGAAATTTGCATTTTTTAAAAAGTTTAATGTAGGTTGCTTTGATGTGTATTGCAAAATGATGACCACACAGAGTTTGTTAGCTAACAAACCTATCACTTTACAAATGGCAATTACCATTGATTTTTGTGGGGAAAAATTTAAAGATCCACTCTGTTAGCAACTATTAAGCATATAATACAGTGTGGCTACTTAAAATCACCATGTCATACATTAGATTCCCACAATTTATTCATCTTAAAAATGAAAGTTTACCTCCATTTCCCCCATCCTGCCCCTGGCCCTGGTAACAACCTTTTTATTCCAAGAGTTTGAAGTTTTTAGATCCTACATGTAAGTGTCTAACTTCATTCTGAATTATAATGGTCTCAAGTTCTATCTACATTGTCACCAAAGTCAGGATTTCCTTCTTTCTCATAGTTAAATAGTATCTCACTGCATAAACAGTATATACTGCATCATTATTCATTCTATTTTTGGATAATCTCCTTACTAAGTTTCAAAGGATGGTTAAATTTAGATAATCACAGTATGGATATTGTGTTTATATGAGAGTTTGCTTAATTTATTATAGATAACTTTAAACATAAAATAAATTTCCTCTAAAATAAAGAATTTATATTGGATAACTCATACTGACAATTACACTTTTAAAATGTGCATTTTGGTACTTAACAGTCTTTGGATTTTTTCATTAGTTCTATGAACTCTGTATAATGTTTAACTATGACATACTTTAAATTTTTTCCTGAAGTCTTTTTCTCCTTTTTCTTGCTTTTTTAGCTTCTTAGGGTCTTTTTCTTCTGTCTTGGCCTTCACCCCTTGGCTAGGATGGAAGAACACACACTACATAACACTTCATTTCAAAAATATCAAAAGAACAGTGTATAATAGACAGTTCACACATTAAATTTTTGCTAAATTTCATTTTTAATTAATTCTTTTTCTAGCAAATCCAGTACATTTATTCTAATATTGGCACCATTTTGTAATACAGAAGGGATTCTTCAAGAGGATACAGATTATGAATTTAAATGAAATACACTGGTCAACAAATTTATTACAAAAGTCATATTGCTGAAATAAAATTAGTCATTTCCTATCAATTTGTATGTGCTCAACATGAATATGACAGTCAAATTCTAATTTTGGCTCTAGTTTTTTTGTAATCTGCAATGAATTAATGTTTACATCACGAAATGCATGCCAATAGTAATAGGTCTACGGTTAATACCTGTAAAAAATCAAGTCATAGACTACTTAGATTTCTTCACTTGTCTCTTGTACAGCTGTTCAGGAGCATCTCTGGGGAGTGTCCAGCAGTAGTCAGCCAGCATTGTAGTGGACCATTTTCCCTGTTATCTTTGTTCCATTCATGTGATATCTTGACGGAAACATTTGCCATGTTCATCACGAACCATACCACAGTTCTCAGGGAAGAAATCCAGATGGAAATGAAGAAGTGGATCTTTAGAAACATGTTGCAGCCAAGTTTCTGATACTGCATCAGCATGTCTTCTACTAGTTGTAGTTTTCTGTCCTAACATTCCCAAGAAAGTTTGTGGACACTAGGCGAAAAGCATTGCATGCTTGTTTTGCATCACCATGCAGCAAGTTGTTGAACTGGTCATCTCAATGCAGATGGAATGTTTGGGTAGACTATTCTCGACTTCTTTTGCTTCATTATTCTGCCAGAAAGAGGAGGAACCAAGCAGAAGTAACAGTCTTTTCTATGGTTGTGTGGCTCTCTTCATACCATGGGGACTGCGAACGGCATTGATGGTCTTTTGCCATTTAACAACTGTGAAAGCTGTGTTGTACATGCAGCGTAGCATATATGCGGGGCCCAAGGCTTGTCTTGGTCACCAACCTTGCATCCGAAGTAAAGGTGATGCGCCTTCTTCACTTGAGAAGTGATGCTTTTCTTCTGGTTAGCAAATGTCACTTCCCCACAAATAGAGCAGAAATTGTCCACGCTATTAATGCACTTTCAAGGCATTACTGTTCTGTATTGTGCCTAAATGGATAAAATAATAACAGTTCTATGGAACAGTAGTTTCAACTGTCTCGCACAAAGTCTGAAATATTTTCAATGCTCAATTTTTCCAACAGGGCTTTCTATAGTGCACTGCTGACGTCAGCTTACTTCAGCCCCCCTGGCAGTAGTATTGCATTGCGTCAGAAAATGATGCAATCAACTCTGGATGATGTGTGCATGATGGTATTATGCAATGTGATGCAATATTA
This sequence comes from Scalopus aquaticus, assembly GCA_004024925.1. NCBI lineage: Eukaryota > Metazoa > Chordata > Mammalia > Eulipotyphla > Talpidae > Scalopus > Scalopus aquaticus. The sequence goes on along the minus strand of PVIJ01000513.1, from coordinate 107,383 downwards.
CATCATTTCAGGCTGATTTAGGATGTTGTTGCAGTCCTACTGGATAAATTTACATGGTGAAACATATAAAATGAATTACATGCAATATCTTCAAAATGAGAGCTAATAAAAAATTTTCAGGGTTATATTCATGTTCAGCACACCAAGATACTACAGATTAGGGCCTTTTTAAGTCAGTAATGATCTCACTGTTGACCAGTGTTATCTATTATGTTGAGCCACACAAAATCACTAAGGTATAGCTTAAACAGCTACATATTAGCAGTTTCACATGCCTCAACCTATTCTTGAGCTCCCTATAATTTTCAGTTCTTCCTAGATAATTAAGTGGCTTGGACAGTGTCACAGAAAAAAAACTTTTAAAAAATGAACATTTCATAAAAAAAAAAAAAAAGGCTTGTAGGGCCTCCCCGGTGGCGCAGCGGTTAAGCGCTGCGCTGTGGAGCTGTCTGCAGCGGCGATGTGAGTTCGACGCCCAGCCAGGGAGAATCCCACATGGTGCGACAGACCTCTCCTGCCTCACCTGCTGCTCCCCTCAGCAGTGTACTTCTGATCTGCCTGTTCTGCTCCCCACTCTGTCTCTGGTGAACCCTCTCACCGCCCCACACCTCTGGCCTGTACCCCAGCTTGTATGTATAAATAAAATAAAAATCTTCAAAAAAAGGCTTGTAAAGTTTATTTTAATATTTTCCTTTTTATTTAATTTTTAAAATTTATTTTTCATTTTATATCTATTTTACATCATTCTTCCTTTTTGTACAGTGTATGCTTTCTTCTCTCAGGTGTAGTTCCTGTAAAGTGTGTGGTGGGAACGCAGTTAGACTGAGTGGTGTCTAGGTACCAATATATATTTTTTCAAAGCTCCTCAGGTGATATTAACTTTCAGCTGAGGTAGAAAACCATTTAGTAGGGTTTAATATGAATGTCAGAGGAAGGCCGTGAATCTCTGCATAAAGAAGTTTTAAAAGTCAGAATATTTGAGAATAATTAATCATTTTGAACCATGACATTGATTTTTATTTGATGATCTAAGATTAAGTTTTATTTATAATAGATTTATTTAAAACATTCGATATTTAACTTTTAAATCAGATTTTAATTTATTCACTTAGAATTTAATGAATTATCACAATATTCTACCTTGGTTCTCCATCACTGCCTCATCTCTTATTTTATGGCACTCTGAATATTATTGGAATTGCTGCCCAGATTAGCACTGTGGAGCTATCAGAATACATGCAAATATTTTAAATGTCCCACAAATTCTCTTGGAGAATAATTTATTGAATTTTATTTAAAAGTAGAATACTATGCTGGAGCACATGAATTTGTTTTAAACTGAAAATAAGAATGGATAAGAATACAGTACATATTGTAAGAGGGTGGTCCTCAGGAAAGGGGAGTTTCCCAGGACCCCACCCCCACCTCAAACCAGAGAGATGGAAGACTACCTAGGACTGTGAATCCCAGAATGCCATCATCACCAAAAGAAGGATGCTGAGGACTGAGGGTGGAATGAAGAAATGGTTTTGGAATTTAAAAACCAGACCTGTGAGTTTGGAGCGGGGCAATTGCTCGTGGTTGTGGAGCGCTGTTTTTTTTTTTCGAGTGAACCATTAAGATTCCAGCTCAGCGGAAATGGTAGGACGCATTCACCAATTTATTCTTTATATTTTTCCCTTCCTTTTTTGTAAATAAATCCTCTTATTAATTTTATTGTGTGTGTCTGCAGTTGAGTCTTATAAGTCCCTTTAAGCGCACGGGTGAGAACCCACAGACAGGCACCCCATTTATATTGGGGCTGCCCTGTAACAATATCACATAAAGTTGAAACAGTTGCCTTTTATTTTGCTTGAAGAAAAGGACCAATGTGTAACTCTGGATTCTGGGAGACCTGTTCTATAGAATATAGTGGCATCTGTGCATTAATAAATAAAAACTAGAAAACACATTAGCAATTGTCTGGGATAAGACAATTTCCTGATGAGTTATTGAGGTGAAGTGAGATAGTGAGGAATATTCAAACGTTTATTACTGAAGATTAGACTTCCTTTTGAAGGAGAACTGAAACTTGAGAATTCTCCTTTTATCTTTCCTTTTTGTTTTTCCTATAGAAATTGATCTTTGTATATAAGTGAAGGAATATTTTCTCTTCACTTTCTTTGATCTTGAGATTGACTCCCTTTCAGTAAAGTTACTTTAACAATGTTGGTAAAAAATAGAGCTCCCTCGTGTGTTTTTACTAGTAGAGTTGAGAAGTCACTACCTATTATATCATATTATGTTACTTTCAACCAATCAAATCCAAGAACTTTTTAATATCTTTTCTCTTGAAAAAGCTAGAGAGATGTTCTTGTTTTTATACACAGTGTGTATCAGATCTCCTCACCTATTTGTTGGAGCATAAAAAAAAAATCCCATCTTTTCGACTTCAAAAGGATTTTCAAAAGGCAATCCTTTTTGTATAGCTGATCTTATATTTTTTTAACAATTTTGTTTAAAATTAAATAAAAATTAGATGAGTTGAGGAATGGAACTCTTAGCTCTGGAATGTTTTTTAAAAAATTATATTGAACCTTTGAGAATTGAATGCTCTTGTGAAAGAGACATAATCAAAAGTTCTTTTATAAAGCAAATTCTCTTTATTTTTCATAAAATAAAAAATTGTCCCCTGTGGAAAACAGAGAAGACTTGAGCCAGGTGGAAGAGGGTTGAGATATAAATTAAGAAGTGTATTGGAGACAAAAAGGTTTTGGGGAAAAGAGTCAAAATAAGGGAAGAAGATGATTCAGTGGGATTGGTTGTGATCAGGCTCTCAAATATTTTCCCCATGAATGAATGAATAAGTGAATGCAGACCACTGTGAGTCACAGGGCAGTGGATAATCCGGGAAAGAGGAGCAAAACTACTTGGAGAGCTGGAGGGGAAAAGATGAAGCTGGGGGCGGGAGAGAAGAGGAGGAGAAGACCAGGGTGATCCACTTGCAAACTTGGCAGAGATCAGGCAGAGGGGACAGAGCAAACAGTGTAACAGCAGACAAACAGCCCATCAGGGTTTTATGCCAGTTGAATTTGCTTGTGCAATATCACTTTCATTACTTAATTGTAATGAGACATTTTAATTACCTCATCTCTGCGGGTGGAGGAGGGAAATCAGAGGCATCCACATCATCATAGACTTCTTCTCCCTCTTCTAACAAAAGGCAAAATATTGAAATACTGTTAGTTTGTTTTGGTAGGAGCAATTAAAGATGACATTTACATAAGAATTGCTTGGTGGATAGCAAAAAAAGTTTTCCTGTCTGGATACATTTCCTGGAAGGGGAGAGGTTTTAACCCTCTGGGTATGTGTGTTAAAATTGCTTCAAGAAAAACCCCCAATGACAAGGATTGTAATTATCATTATTTCAAAAAAACAAGTGACTGAGATCATTGAAAGAGCCATAAATTGATGAATGGCAGTACTAGCAGATTGCTGACAAACAAATTAACATTACTGGTTTTTGGTCGGCAGACAGTGGAGACTCAACACAACATTCTTTGGGGATTTTTTGGGGTGCTTTGATAATATATATCATTTTATGTCTATGTCTTTATCTATCTACCTACCCATCTTCCTTCTCTTTCACTCATTCATGTGTCCTGCAGTAACCTTTACCTTATAGTAATTTAGGACTGGTGCCACCTTGAAATGGAAAGAATATTTATTTTTAAAAGACATTTCTGACACTGCAATTGTTTAGGATCAGTAATGGTGGAAAGTTTGCCATAACTTTATTTGGTTCAAGGGATCTTCCAATCTGTATACCTCTTCCTTCTAGAGTCCTTGTCTAGAGGAATGCTTCCCCATTGCACCTCTTAAATTGCTCCACAGCAATTTCAGCTGAAGAGATTAGTTGAAGCGTGTGCAAACAACTTAAAGGATAATTATCATAAAATGCTTAAATGTACTTTGGTAGTGGCAAGAATTTTGATTTCCCTTAAAAAACTGCCCTCTTTCCATATTCTCCATATATATGTAAATACATAAAATACACATAAAATACATAATATATACATGTATGTAGATATAGGATATGTATACAAACATACATATATAAATACATACTTGTGTGTGTGTGCAAGTATTTGTATTATTTCCTCACTCAGGTTCTTTTCATAGGATAAAATTTGCTATGTGTATAAAGAATCCATAACATATATGTAAAAAATATGATTATCATTGATTTCCAGAAGAGGAAAAATGATTATTCTATTCAAATGCATTTAAAACACACTTGAGAACAAAAGAACACTGAAACAAAATGACACTTTCTACTTAATTGATGACATTTGTTTCAATTTATACTTACTTTGTGGAACTATATTTCTCTAAAGTTATAAATATGTGCAGCATCAGTTATTAATTTGAGCTAGTGTTTTACCTATTTTCAAGGTGATAACTGAAAACAAAGTCAGTCTAGAAAAATAGATTAACTTTGTATTTGATTTGCTTTTGATGTATTTATACGTTAAACTTTTTAAAATTTCCCAAAAATTCTTGAGAGGCAAAATTTTCTTTTGTTCAAAGTAACTTTGAGAAGTCTTTTAAAGGGCTGTCACAGTAGGAATAAAAAATTAAGCTCATCAAAATTGTACAAAGAAGTGGTAATTAGGCTCTCAAATATTTTCCATTGAGCAGTGGAAATTTTTTTAAATGCAATATAAATTGTAATTTTAAAAAGTCAAAGAAATGTAGGTGTGTAAGGTCCTCCATGGCATATAATCTCGTCTGTTTTTAGGAATCTTAATTCAGAGGGACAATACATCAAGCTCTAACAATTGGGGTGTGGGGCATGGAGCAGAAGGGGTCCATTTCTGCCCACTTCACCCTTTCTCCACAGTGATCCCTAAGACTACTGGAAGAGCTATTTAAAAACCATTGATCTTCTTAATTGTCTTCCTCTTGTGATTTTACAGTTGAGAAACCGTAGCTACCCACAATGTAGAAACTTGCCGAAAGTTACATTATTTTCAGAGTCAGGACTTTCATTCAGATATTGTGGCTATATGCAATGATTTGCCACTACTCCAAATGTAAGAAGGAAGATATAAAAGATACAGTTAGATTGTATTACTTACCCAATTGTTTAGGAGGAGAAGGGAAACTGGAAAGAAAATGAGAACATAATTATCATCAGCCTAATATAAAGTGGAAACTGAGGATTTGGGAGAGGCAGGAACACCTAACAACCTGGAGCCTTCATAGGCTCATAAATCTATTGAGCATTATTCCTTTCTCATTCTCCATTTCTCCAAAAATTTCCAGGTTTTGTGCAGCAATTTGGAATTTAGCCATAAATATATATTTAATTCCAATGTTGGCCAAGAAATTAAGAGTCAAGATAGTCAGTGGTTTATTTCATTCACAGTCATTGGACCATTGTTTTCACATCTGTTTTATGAGTTTTAGGCATATCATAAAATAACATCAGAGGAAATAAAAATGAATCAGTTATTTGCAGTTATTGTGGCAGAGCTCTGCTCCCAGCCTATTTATTTGACTCAAAGAGTAGAAATGCAGAGCAAAGTCAACAATGGCCATAGGAATTTTAATGATTCCAATCTGTACCCCAAAACAGGACAATGGTGAATAAGACAGGAATATCCACTGAAACTAGAGAGCAAGAGCTTATTAATAGGAGTGATCTGGAATCAAAAATGGGTGGCATTTAGTTGCAACAAAAGAGACCCTTGCTTCTATTATTAATTTTTAAACTTTAAACACACACAAACATACACATGTACTCACATACATCACTGGAAAAATGGTGCACAGTTACACTAATGTAGGAGACGACATTAGTTCAAAGAATCCAAATCAGAATTAGGTGCTATGTTATTGAAGCAAAAAAAATAATCTCTACTTTCATTTTTAAGTAAAGACCATACTTGAGTAATGATGCTTCATAAAGATGCTGATTTCTTATGTTCACTCATATTTTCAAGTGTCCTGTTTATTGAGCATTGCTTTAGTGTTTCACATATAGGTTTAAACTTAGTAAGTCCGTGTGGAATTAACATTCTATATAGATTTCAGTTGTTAAGTATGGTGATTCTATTGTAAACAAGAACATTCTGTATCAACAAATATTAAGAGTCTTTAAATTCATATATATGGAATTTATGCTAAAGTGTATTTTGGGGATTGAAAGAAAAAACTTATGCTCTAGGACTTGTTTAAATAAACTTAAGGTATTTAAAAAATTTAGTATGGCTACATATATGATTCAAATAGAATGGATATATCACATTGTGCAAGAGAGTTGCAAAGGTTTTAAATAACTTACAAAATTCTAAATTGTGTTTCGCAAATTAATTTTTGAAAGAGAATGTATATTTTAAGAGTAGTTGGTATACAAGGGACCATGGAGATGGATTACGGGTGAATTGGTGGTGGGCTACCCAAGGGGAATACAAAATGTAAAAGACATACATAACAATAAAAATACATATTAAAAAAAAGAGTAGTTGGTATAAAACATTATATAATAAAATGTGCCACTGGAACTGTGAGTTTTTGGATGTGATGCTATAGTTAAAAAAAAAATTCCTGAATGAAGTATGTGACTAAGTATGAATGTGTGAGGGTATGTGTGTGTGTGTTTGCATATGATTGTAAGGACAGCAAAATAGATCTTTGAACCATGACAATTTTTGAATACTTTCTGTTCCTCATATATTGATAAATGCATGAGTTTAAGGGTGACACGGTCTATGAGCCTGATTACTAATGAAAATAACAATAAGTAGCTTAAGCCTGTCAAAATTTGGTTATTGGTTATAAAATATTAGTAGCATTTGATTAAATTAATATTAGTGTAGTTATTGTGCACTGGAGTTGGTGGTTGACTCTTACAATGGACCTTCATTATTGTCTGACTCAGAGGATTTAGGTTTTTCTCGTATACTTTTCTTTCTGTCATCTTTTCCCTTTAACTTCTTCAAAATCCCCCAGGACCAGGAGTTACTTCTCTCTTCAACCTGTAGCGTGGAGCTTTGGAGCATACAGGCATTAATTAAAATGGAATAATGAATTCAATGTAAAAACATTGGATGGACATTCAGTTTTTTCCTAGTAATTATACTGCATATATCATTCAGGCAGTAGCTACTCATCGTATTCAACAGATGATGCTAGTACGCTTATAGGTCATAGTCTCTCAATCCGGTTTGAATACTGTTCCTACTAGGTAAGTAGTAGCTACTATTTTTTTTCCTATTTATTGAGAGTTCTCTCGCTTCTTCAACTAACAAGCTAAGTCAGGTTGAGCTTTAAACATCCATTTGGCTTTATTTTATGGTTAAATTAAATAATTAATAGATCTTAAATTTTAAATTATACCATTTCAAAGGGCTTAAACTCTTAAAAGTTTAACTATGAAGACTGGTTCTGCTACAGATAGCATATGATATCAATTTATTTGAATTGCCTATAATTATCATTATTATATAAAGGATTAACTATAGAACTGTAAATTCTACAGATTGTTATAAAATATTGATTTACAAAGTAATAATTAGAAAACATATCTATGCTACCTATAATTCACCCCTTTTTCATATAACTACTTGACATAGTTGTTGAAGTTATTCCAAACAATATACCACTTCATTTGAAGTGTGGTACAATTACACTTTTAATTTATTACTGCTTTCAATTAAGCATTCAAATCCTTTTTAGTAATACAATATAGAACACTATTTTCTGCTTCTTATTCTAACTAGAAACCAAAATTACATTTCAGTAAATACAATGATTTTCAAGAAGGCAATTCACTGATCATTCTTACCCATCATCATCTTCTTCCTCTTCGATCCCATCGTAAATATCATCATCTGGGGGAGGTGGGAAACCCCCTTCATATGGATTAGGGAGGAAAAATCTTCTGTTAATTTTATAATTTGATCATGTAATAATCATTCAAAATTTGATAATCTAGTGGCTTTCTTAAACTGCAGAAAGCCTCTTTAAATATTAACCATTTAAAGAAAAAGAACATTTTCAACTCTCACATAGATAGGCAAATTAGTTGCCCTGCTGATTATTTTATAAGGAATTATTAGAGATGAACTGTAGTAACTGTATGAGAGAGATGAATGATTACTACAGTGGAGATGAGAGGAATGGGGAAGAATAAATATGAGAAAAACTAAAACTGAGTAGAAGATAGAATTGGATATTTATTGTGAAGAAGACAAGGGAGTAAATGATAAGAAGACTAACAGTGAGGAGGCATTCAGAAAAGATACTTAACAAGTTAAAAGTGAAGAAACTGAAATGAAAGGTAAATTTGTAAACTATAGAGGTAGTTGAAACAACAACAAAAAAAAAGAAATGAAAGGTTACTGTTCATTTCTGTTATTTCAGTTCATCAAAGTGAATTTTTAAAGACCTTTCTTTTTTGATTTGTTATTCGATATACCTCAATAACATTGCTTTTAGACAAGTAATTATTTCACAAATGCTTATTGAGTATCTTCTCTATGCAGAAATATGCACAATGAAATTGAAATATGAATTTCAGTATGAGAATTTGAACATTGCAAGGGATTAATACAATTCCTTTATTTTGTTGATGAGAAAGCTAGAGGGTTTTAGAAGTCATAGCCAAGGTGATTACATGGCATCATCCAAACAATAATACTTCTGAAACAGAGGACAGATGCTGTTACTAATTGTGCTTAGACAATTGACATAAAGTGGGACTGCCATGGGTACACTGGAAGTTTAGCCACCCTATAATAACTTGAAAGACAAAAGTGAATTATTAAAGCTCATGGGATGACAGAATCCAAATCCAGATCATAATTTCCCAGCCTACTATTCTTTATGTCACATTAAGATCCTCTTTAGCATCTGCAGATGGAAACATTTTGTCAAAATGTTGAAGACTTGGAAAAGTGCTTGGCTTACCTCCACTTCCACTCTGACTGTGGCTAGAAACAAAAGCATAAACAAATTAAATTAATCTATGGAGGATTTAGTTTTGAGGGAGAGATGTATGTATATTAGCAGTTATACAAAAGAGAAATAACGTTCCAATTAAAATTTATCAGCATGTTCTATTTGAATAGGAAGAAAAATTGATCATTATTATAACAGATGAGTAGTAACAAAAGACAAAACAAAACAACCAATAACAATCGAGTGAGACTCAGCAGAAAAATGTTCAAAGCAAGGATACTGCTTGCTTTTAACATGTTCAAAGCAAGGATACTGCTTGCTTTTAACATATCCCCATTAAGCAGTTTTCAAATTACACATAGCTAGATCACTCCATAGATGGACTTATTAAAAAAAATAATATTTCAGGAGTCATATAGAACCATTATTATATTAAATTCATTTCTCTTTCAATGTTTGAAAGCCATCATATTTTATTCTTGGTCTAATAGCATTAACATTTTAATTTTTAATTTTTTTAGATATTTATTTTTTTATTAATTAAATTTCTCTCTTACATTGTTGTAGTCCCCATAGTTCTCTTGCCACCATATCACCTGTGAACCATCACTACATTCTCTTATATTCTTCCCTCTGTTGTTCAGCACCCCCGCCGCCTCCTTTTCTGTATGCTTCAGTTCTATAGTCAGCTTGCTAATTTTGACTTTTTCTTGACCTTTTGTTTGGTTTCTCTATATTCCACATATAAGTCAGATCATCCAGTATTTATCTTTTTCCTTCTGGCTAATTTCGACTAGCATAACCCCTTCCAGCTCATCCATGTTGCCACAATTGGCATGAATTTGTCTTTTCTGATTGCTGAGTAATATTCCATTGTATAAAGATGGAAAACTTACACACAGGGTTTTTATACAGTGTGAACCCAAATTCTCTAAAGCCAAGTGCTTGCATTTCTTATTGATTCCCACGACATTCTGCATTTGGCGATTTTATTTTGCTCATGTCTCCCACTAAAGTGTGAATTCTATGAATGACAAGAAAGTATAGACTATGAAAACTGGAAAAATCTCAGAAGTCATTAATTTTTATTCCTTTATTTTGTAGAAAAGAAATGGAAGTGCTCAGAAATTGATTTGATCAAGCCTGCTTTTAATTCACTGAGGAAGTGAGACAACATCAGTTTCCTGCCTTCAGAGAGCATTGTTTTGTCTATACTGACCTGCACACTCTGCACCGCCATTTTGGCTTTTTGGATAATCTGACAGCAACCGTGTGATATTGCAACCATGCAGTTAAGTGTATATTAATACATGATTCCTCAAACTTAGAATAAAATAAACTGATCTAACAGATTTATGATTAAGAAATAAAAACATATCTGTGCTAATGGAACTTTGTAAAAAGTTATGTCTTCATATGTTAAAAAAAATGGATTTTTTGATGAAGTTTAAGTATACTCTCCACTGCTTACATACTATTTGCCCATTCATTTTATATGACACTGCCCTTTGAATATAAAGCAGGCAGTTAGAATTATGTGAAGGATGCCGATTTTAGGGATCATTAGTCCTGACAAAATATATTCCATCTCCATCCAATTCCCAAAGAACAGAGTTCTAATCATCAGAAGCAAAGCTGCCACACATTGTTTCATTTCCAGAGTAGTTTTCAAATTCCTAAAATGGTCTGTTTAGAATACAAAACATCTACCATGTGAAGGAGATGCAAAGAGTGGAGAGTATGAGAAAAGAGAAGATAAGAGGAAAGTATAAAAGGAATGAGAAGGTTGAGAGGTGTGCATCAAAGAAACTGCTATGTGATGCAGCTCTGATATTTGCATTTGCAATTTCCTTTCCTTCTATGTTTTATGTTTGTTACAGACATTGCTTCATTGAGAAGCAAGAAAGGACAGCGCTCAGGACCCATGCTTTTAAGCCTCTTGTCTATTCACAGAATTTGAAGTGCAGAATCAGCAATTCTGACTCTGAAAGAAAGCAAAAAGTGGGGAACGAGTGAAAGGAACTAGGAGATGTCTGGAAGAGGGAGAAGGAGACGATGGTGCCATCTCTCTTTCTTGCCAGGGCAGCAGCCGGCTGGGCTCAGCATCTTCTGTGTTCCACTAAGGACAAAGCATGTTCTGTTAGGAGATCTCTGCCAGCAGCAGCTGTAGTTTAAAAAATAAAACTTGTGTAGAAATTATGCTTCTTTCATTTTCCTATTGAATATGCATAAGGGGGATGGGTGCTAGTAAATATTATAGTGCTACACTTGTTTAAGATACTGAGCCTTAAAACCACATACCTCCTCCAACCACGTTTTATTAAATAGAAGGTTCTTTTTCTGCTACACGTTTAATAACTAGACCATGTCTTTTAGAGTTGAGTACGGATTCAAGACAATGAAAAAGGTAACGGTATTATTAGTTTGGGAAAACAATCACCCATATAGCTAAATCATGCTTCATTTTTAAAGACTGTGATTATTTTTTTTCTTGCACATTAGTATAAAAATGCTATTTATTAATATGGTTGTAATTCTTTAATCTACAAATTAGACAAATGGATTTTTTAAATAAAAATAAAATCTGAAACCGATAAATTGTTAGTTGAATAAAGCATATATATCAATAATATATTGTATGTGGTTTGACATATTCATGTTCAGAAAATTCTGTAAATCTCAGCCTATATGTAGACCTTCAAATGACCTCCAATTTGGCATTTACTAACTCCTAAATGTCAATGTGTTTCTTATTAGTAGAGTAAATTTATGATCTGTAAATTCCTGTGCACACCTTGCATGTTTTCATATATGCTGAATAACTTAGGGTCACAACATTGGAATGTGTTTCCAGCTATAATTTATTTTAGAAAGATGAAACTGCTAGGAAACAATATAACAAATATAAATGATGGCACCAGGCAAAGCAAAGGGAAACCTAATTCTTCATATGCTTTGTAGGTACATTACTAAATTGATAGTTTTATATGTTGTATATAGTTAATAGCTGAAGCATTTTTCCCTTGAAATCTGAGTTACGGGGGTGCAGGCACACTTGGACCCGAGGGCAGGTCTAGTGCAGGTCATGGTTTTTTGGACCACAGTGGAGGTTTCCCAATTCCACAAACAGGGCATTGAAAAATGAGGATTCTTAACTGGGCTGGAGATTTTCCTTTTCCCTTTCCATCAACTTGAGGAGATAATGGCTTTACAAGGAAGGTACTGGAGAAAAGTATGAAAGGAATGAGAAGTTTGAGAAGTGCGCATCAAAGAAATGAAAGGTGCAGGAGAAAGGAAAAGCAGGATGGAAACTAAAGGACAAAGGAAGATGGTAGTTAAGGTGAAGAGACAGAAGAGGAGGCAAGGAGTGTGAAGTGAAAGACTGAGAGGGGAATGCAGGGAAGTAAAGGCACAGGGAGAAGATGTCCACGTTCCCCTCTTTGCTCCTCTAGCACAACATCTTGTTCTGTTCCTCTGCTCTGAAAGGGGTGCCTATAAATCTTAGGGGAAGGTCACTCTACCGTAGTGGAGTGAGTGACTCATGCAAAGTGGACTTTTAGTTGATTTCCAGATATCACGCAGAATGACTTTTACTTTTTCCCTTTAAACGTAGAGTTGTAGTACTAAGAATTCTGTTTTCTATTTCCAAATAAGAACAACAACTATATTTAGACTCAGAGATTTCAGTGCAAAATTTTTATATTTTTTCCGAGAGTTAAATTTTATATTTCATGCTCCATAGTTTATGAAATATATTATAAAATATAAACCATGCTTCATAGTTTATAAAACATCTACTTCAGGCACATACCTGAGACCTAATCAGAAAAAATATTCTGAAACATTGTTTTGGAATGTCAACACATTTGACGAGATACTACAAATGGCCTGTTATTTTTTTTTCAAATAATATTTTATACTTAAATCAAAGAATAAAAGACTGGAGTTTCACATGACCTTTTGCTCATATTAGTTATTTTAAATAGTAAGTTAGCCTAGGGAAGGAAATTCTAGTTTCTTAAAATACACACTCTATGACAAGAAGACAGTCTGGTCTGTTTCACAGTTTGCATTTGCATGTACCTGTTAATATCCTGCTCAGCAACATCATCATATACTTCCTGGTCATCTTCATGACATCTTGATGCAAAGGCACTGAGGGAGTTTTTCTTCCTTTTCAAAGAATCATAATCAATTTCCACAGCAGTTGTTTTAATATAGCCATCTATCAAAAGGAGAACGATCCATGTTCAGGTAACTAAAGTTTAAACATTTTAAGGTTGTGAATAAAACATCTATTGCACACCTGCTCTTTAACCTTTCTCTTCATCGCTTTGCTTGCATGCCTGATTAATAGACTTCCCATAAGGATACACTGTACTTTGTCAAAGTCTTATGCTGCTGTGATTTGGGGTAAGCTTACTATTTAAAAGATTCCAAAGTGATTCAATAAGTCCTTTTTTCCTTTTAACATCAATGATGAATCTAATACCCTTTGTCCCTCTTGGAACAATATAAACAATTACATTTTTATGTAATCGAAAGAGTAACAGATGAAGTGAAGATGAGCTAGACCTGCCATTTTAAATCTTCCTATCTTTGTCCTGCAACATACTCCTAACTTAATGCTTACGTGGCATGTTGGAAGAATTTGCACATCTGATATAGACTCCGAAAGAGAACATTTGAAGAAATAGGAAATTTGGACTCACATGAGCCCCTTGCTGTTCTGCCCAACCATTTTCCTTCAGGGTTGTCTGTGATGCGGATTATTTCAATTTGGTCTCCTTGCTTGACACTCAGATCATTCTTTCCTCCTTTGACATCGCAGCAAGCTTTTGCTTGATGGAGGACTTGAATAGGGCCTGTCAGCTGCAGAGAGGAAATAAATAATCACAACAGGCAACTTTACTATTTGGAAAATCTTTAAGCAACTCAGTTTTCAAAGACAGTATGTCCACAACTTGGCAACTTGCCAACATTAAAGACTTGAACTAGAAATTGAGGGTGAATGTCATTTCAGGTGTTAGGGGAATATCACAGAGGTCAGAAAGGACCAGCAAAGGATAGACAAGCATGTGCTTGGGGGCCAGGAGAGAGTGACATCTCTATGCTGACTCTGAGGGGCTTGCCGACAGTCACTGACACCTGAATGCACTTAGGTATGACAGTCCACACTGGTGCTGTGTTGATGGGATATACAGGTGGCCTGCTTGGTAGATGGAGACTTTTCCTTTTTGCGCCCTGTAGTTATTCACATGGGCCTCCGCAGGCTTAAAATGGCAAAAGGAAAGGTAGGGGGCAGTACTTATGGAAAAACATTTTCCTTTTTCTTCCCTTTTAACTTTATAGTAGTTAAATGTCTATAAACTTCAAGAAGACATGGCTAGCTACAACAAGATAGCTTTAAAATAACTTAGTACATAAAAAGATAGCAAATGTTTCTGAAGTTCAAAAATTAATATCCTAGTAGTTTGCTGGTTTGTTGGCAACAGGGGAATAATCTAATTTAGACCATGAATCCTATTTCTTTACCCTAAATTGGTGTCTTCTTAGATCTTTTAATATATATTACAATATTTTAAAAATATTTATTTATTTATGCATACAAGCTGGGGTACAGGCCAGAGGCATGGGGCGGCAAGAGGGTTCACCAGAGACAGAATGGGGAGCAGAATAGGCAGATCGACGGAAATACACTGCTGAGGGGAGCAGCGGGTAAGGCAGGAGAGGTCTGTGTGCCATGTGGGAATCTCCCCGGCCGGGGATCTTACTTGCGTCGCTGCTGCCGACAGCTCCACAGCACAGCACCTAACCACTGCGCCACCAGGGATGCCCATATATTATGATTTTTTAAAAAACTAGACCTTATATTTTTGAACTCAGGATGCTACTTGAGGCATTGTGAATCATTAAATATGGACCCCTGAGAAAGAAAAGAGTTTAAATTAGATTATGATACGCCAATGATATTGAGATGCACCCTAATTTTATAATTTCAAGTGTGAAATTTTGTTTTTGTTTTTGTTCATAATTAAATAAACACGATGCTAAGTCATAGTTCTCATGTTAGTTTAATTTTAGTATCTATCAGCATTTCAGTGGATGGCATATGGCTTGTGAAGTCTTAGTGTTGACAAAATTTGGAGTTCATATTTAGTGATATGATTTGCAGGGCCTAATTTTTTGTTACTAAAAAATATTATTTGAGTAAAATAATGCAAAGTTGATTTTTACAAAAGAAACACTGGCAAAACGTCACATAATTCCTTCAATAGTCTAAACAGTTCTTCATAAAAAGTGTGCTATGAAGATTCTCACTTAATTTTTCACATGAAAATATAAAAGTTGGTAGTCATACATTCTATAAGTTTGAATATTTTAGCAATCATAGTGTAACATTAATTTTACTTATACATTATAAGCTTTTCAAAAGTTTAATGAGTCTTTTAATAGATATGGTGCCTTATGTAATACTGTTTTACTTGTTTCCACAATGAACTTTAAGGTCTTTTAATAGATATGGTACCTTATGTAACACTGTTTTACTTGATTCCATAATGAACTTTAAGGAGAGGCATCATTCTCACTTTAAAGAATAAAAATCTGAGATTCAGAGAAGTTTAGTAATATACTCAAGATCACATGACTTGGATGTGCAACTGGAATTTGAATTCACATCTTCCAACTGACTTTAACTTTTATGCTTTTCATGTGCCATGCCACTGCACCTGTGTTTTAACACAATAAATATACTTAGGAGTTATATATAAATCAAATTTATATAATTCAATCCATGTATTAAATGCTCCAGAGGAATTAAATAAAGGAAGCTTGATGTGAATTCTTTCTAATGTGAAGAACAGTTTCATAATTCAGATAATCACCCTAGGAAATAGTTGACACTGGACCCATAGCAGATGGACCACGTCGTCAGAGATGGTGCAGCTCAGAGTATAATCGTAGTATCAGTGGCTGGAAACAGTGCAAGTTGCACAATCAGAAATCGGAGATCAGAGAAGACAGACGTGAGAAATGCAGGTAGATGAAGAAAAGGTATCCGAAATCAACGTGTATGTAAGATTAAAATAAAGGCAAAAGTGCAAGTCAGGTCTAGACATCAGCAATCAGGTCTGGATCATCTGGAGAAATGTGTGTCCCTTGCACCAATGTGATATGCACCTTATGAATATCTAAGTGTGTGGTTGTAAGCTCAGAGTACAATTATGAATGTGTACTGGGGAGAGTCAAGGAGGGTTTGAGAAACAGATTATTCATCCATTCATTCAGTCTAAGTAAGATTCCTTGAGCACCTACTCATAAGTATCATATTTTATTTGAATTTTATTGTTTATATTCTTTTTTAATAATATACTTTATTTATTTATTTATACATATTTTACACTATTGTTCATTTTTGTACAGTGTTTGCTCTCTTCTCTCAGGTGTAGTCCCCATAGAATTCCCACCACCAGTTCACCTACCTGTGCACCATCGCCATAGTCCCTTGTGCTTTTCCCTCCCCTGTTTTGATCCCTCTCTCTCCCCCTTCCCTGCAGAATGTCTCTGATTTATAGTTGCCTTTTAATTTTTTTCTGTTATTATTTTCCCCCTGATCCCTTATTTGGTTCCCCTATTTTCCTCCCATAAGTGAAACCATCAATACTTTTCTTTTTCCTTCTGATCTATTTCACTGAGCATAATCCCTTCCAGCTCTATCTGCATTGCTGGAAATGGGATGAGTTTATCTTTATATTCTTAACATACTCAACAAAAGGGAAGGGGCACATATTCAACAGAGAAGTGCAGTTATTAAGGTTGTTATTTTATAGATAACAATGACTGAGTAATGCTCCAACCTTTCAAAAATGGTATCCCTTGTGTGTGAAAGTTATAAAAAGAGGTGACTCTTTTTCACCCTTCAGTCACGAAGTTCTTACTTTAAACTTCTTCTTTATCTCCTGTTCTTTCTTCTCTCTTTCTTTTTGTTCCCTTTTCTCCTGCTCCAATCTCTTCTTTTCTTCCTTTTCCCTTTTCTTCTCTTGTTCTTTGGATGTTTCTCTGGGAATAAAAATGGTTAGATTGTTTCAGCATCTGCAGGTGCTGATGTGTTAAGGTTTGCTATCTAGAGAGGTTTCTACCCCAAACAGAAGATAGTAGCTGAAGTATAGATGGTGAAAAGTGAAGGGTTTTTAAAATTCCTGGGCCACTGAGATTGTTAATCAATAAGAGGTCTATCACTGACGATAACTTCTAAAAGCTCTGCTGTCCATACAACTTGCCCAACTAGTAGAGCACACTGTTTATAAAGGCCCTGTTCTTACTCATGTCAATATAAATAGGATTGATATCTTTCTCTCTCCTCCATGAGCATGCAATCCAGGGACAAGAACATCCATGCAAACTTTGGTTCAAAATTGTTAGTGAGAATTGGATAAATAAGAACTGAGTAGAGAAAAATTAAGATAGTTGAATCATCATAAGATAAAAAAAAATATTTATGACTTTCACTCACTTTCCAAGACCATCTTTTTAGTCTCAGGCTCCCCAGAAACTCATTTTGGAGCTATTTTGAAACATATTTCCACATTGCTTTGGCATCTGGCACCATGGTAACTTATTTCTCATGGCACCCATGAGAAGTAAAGCATCACCCAGGTGAGGAAGATACATATTAATTAATTCCTATGACCAGGGACACTAAGAGCAAGAAATACAACTTCCTGGCTGTGTAATTCCTACATACGGGTCTCTGATCTCTCGCATATGATTTTTTAATGGTTTCTGTAAAATCTTTATAGAAGTAACAGCATGAGTTCTATCCCTGGCCAGGGAGGTAACCCACATGGCACAGCAGACCTCTCCTGTCTCGCCTGCTGCTTCCTTCAGCCATGTATTTCAGTAGATCCTCCTGCTCTGCTCCCCACTCTGTCTCTGGTGAATCCCCATACCTCCACTTCTGGCCTACACTCCATTTCTTCTACAGAAAAATAAATAAAATCTTTAGGAAAAAAAAAACTTCAGAGAAGTAAAGGACATTCAGTCCTTTGCATTGAAAAAATAAATATTATTATATACTAATTATCAGAAGAATAATGCTTTCCCTAGTATTGTATAGCTATTTTCCTTTATATGAAACACTATAATCATTTTAAAAAGGAAATATGATAAAAAGTGTAACTCATACATGTCTTCATATGTTTCTCCTTCACTTTCTTGTTCCTGTCAGGAAAAAAATTAATAATCATTAATTTTAGTTTGAAATTTAAACCATGAGTAATGATTAATTTTAATTTTAATACAAACATTTCATTGGTCAAAAATACTTAGTGTAAATTTAAATGCATGTAAACTTGGCTTGTTTGAAATACTTTAGTGGTAGACTGAGAAAATAAGAATAAAAAAGTTTAGTTTTATATCCTACCATACAATTCAGAGGTATAGCCACACTTAAGTCTATGTTTAGCATTATGAAATTATTATAAGTCAGTGTAGTGATTAGTGTTTAATGTCTCAAATATTTCTGATGAAATAAGATTATAAATGCAAAAGTATTATTCATAAGAATTTTCATTTGTTTGGTTTACATCAATAGAAAATAAGTAATAATAATTGTTAAATATTTTAGCTATAGCAATATAATATGAGAAGAAAAAAATCTGACCTCTTCTAGATTTCCAGTACCTGAGGGTTAAAAACAAAGATTAAAATTTAATATGCTGTGATTACGAAGCACTTCAGTAAAGGATTATTATGTGTAATATAATACTTAAACAGTTAAACAGAATAAACTAATAGAATTGATGCTTTATCGAAGATATAGAAGCACCAAATAGAAAACATGCTCTGGGCCCTTTCTATGGTTTTTTGATACCAATTTTTAATTATAAAAATTATTAAATCATTACATTGCTTTTCATAAAATGATACAAAAGTCAAAAATAATGAAGACACTGTTTAGTTCTTTATGAAAGGTAAGTATTGGTTATGCAGCTTTTGTGGAGTAAAAGTATTTTCAGAAAATAACAATTTTGTACTTTTTGACTTATTTGTTCACAAGGATGGATTTGCATTTATGTATTAAACAAGTCAAGTTAATTAGGTTTAAAATATTTTACTGCTCAAGTGTTTATATATGTCAACTAATTATTAGATATTAAAACATAGAGCAATAATAAAAAAAACAGTGGTGTTAGTATAAAAATAAATGGATCAATGGAATAAAGTAGCCGAGCGACAGATGACAAATTTATATGCACACACATGTATCTTAAAGAAAGTCTCTTGGAGGTCCAAGTGAGGATATGGAAAACACACATGCATATTGCAGTATTATTTATGGTACCGGTGAGTGGGAAGCAAATTTGTGAATGCACAGGCTGTCTAACGGCAGAGCAGTTAAAAGTAACAAATTAAATACATGTAGAGTAACATTACACTGAGTATTTTAAAAAGACCAGAGAGCTTTAGCTTATGTAAATTCAAATGTATGCATGGATAGAAAATTGTGCAAAACATGTATACAAACACATATACTTGAAATATATTAGGATATTTGTCTGGGGTAAAGAGAGGAATGAGAGTGGTTATAGAACTAGCAGGGAACGAACAAGTAAGTAAAACAAGAACGGGGTCTCTAGCATGGACCATGATGATAATGATCCATTAATGACCTTATGAGAATGACTTAATCTTCTGTATCCTCACTAGCAAGTAAATAAATGAAACATTTCTGTCTCTTACCATCAGAGTGCATGGCACCATCATGACTGTCTTCATTTATAGGGCTTCTAAAAATAAGAAAGAAGAAAAACTGAGAAGTGAACAAGTAGGTGTTCCCCTTGAAAGGGAAAATTAAAAAAAATACTTTAATATTTGCTCTGATTTAAAATTTCAGAAGTCATTAGAGTAGACGTCAGCCTTCTGTTTGTGCAGTTAGTGCTGGAGAAAAAAGCAGAGAACTAGAGAGGTTGAGTACAGTATTGTCCACTCATGGTGGTCAGATGCAGTCAATCCAGTTTTAGGACAGGAATATATTTTCCTTTAAAATAGCAGTAAATCAATAATTCCACTCTAGGATTCTGAAGGCAGCTGATTGGTTCTATTGTATATATATGAAAGGGAATTAGTCCCAATCCTCAACTCCTTCCTCTTTTCCAGATGTTCTCCACCTGGCTTTGTGTCTTGAAGTCCAAGATGCTTCATTGCAAATCCTTCACTCCTACTTCTCTTAACATCATTAATACCTTGATCCCACAAAAATTAATGGAACAATCTATATTTTCTACTTCTATTCTCTGGTTGATTAGCATAAGTGGGGAAAATTGTCATTTTACTGATTCTAGGTATCTCACATAATTGGTATTCAATCTCAATCATATCCTCAACACTATTTTATAATCTCAATAGCTGACTGTTTTTAGTCAATTAGCTCTTGTATCCTTCCCCATGGCTATTCAAAACCTTCACCACTTTCCTCATATATACAATATCCTCTCCTCACATAACCAAGATCTTCCTGAAAAATAAGTTATTTTAAAAATAATATTATTAGATGTATAATTAGCGTAGCAAGCAATATTATGAGAATTTATTTAAATTAGGCCTTTGCATTATTAATTTTAATAAATTGAATATAACTAAAAACACAAGAGGTTAATACCTTAGACATAAGTATACATGGGAATTCTATAAAATAAAAATATATAGTTCTTTTTTTAAAAAAATGCATTAATTTTTGGTTGAGGTAACAATGCTATACACTACCATATATGATTCAGAGATATCAATTCACACCTCTAACATGTATGTCACCCCACCATCCCCACCACCAAGTACCCATAATCCTTTACTGGAGTCCATTGTGTCTTCTCTACATTTTACTTCCTACCCTTTACCCTTCCCATTTGGTAGCCTCAATTCTATGGTCAGATTTATGTTTCTTTTGTCTGTTCTTTTGTTTTTCTGTCTATAACACTGGTCAACAGTGAGATTGTTACTTAAAAAGACCCTACTCTGTAGTATCCTAGTGTGCTGAACATGAATATAACCCTGAAAATTTTTCATTAGCTTTCATTTTGAAGATAGTTTGTATAATTCATTTTATATGTTTCACCATGTCAATTTATACAGTAGGACTGCAACGACATCCTAAATCACCCTAGAATGATATAATATTGCATCGCATTGCATAATGCCATCATGCACACATCATCCAGGGTTGATTGCATCATTTTCTGATGCAATGCAATACTACGGCCAGGTGGCTGCTGAAGTAAGTTGACGTCAGCAGTGCACTATAGAAAGCCCTGTCGGAAAGGTCGAGCATTGAAAATATTTCAGACTTTGTGCAAGACAGTTGAAGCTACTTTTCCATAGAACTGTTATTATTTTATCCATTTAGGCACAATACAGAACAGTAATGCCTCGAATGTATGTTAATAGTGTGGACAATTTCTGCTCTAATTGCGGGGAAGTGACATTTGCCAACCAGAAGAAAAGTATCACCTCTCAAGGGAAGAAGGCTTATCATCTTTACTTTGGATGCAAGGTTGGTGACCAAGAAAAGTCTTGGGACCTGCATATATGCTGTGCTGCATGTACAACACAGCTTTCACAGTGTTTGAATGGCAAAAAACCATCAATGCTGTTTGCAGTCCCCATGGTATGGAGAGAGCCAAGCAATCACATAAAAGGCTATTACTTCTGCTCGGTTCCTCCTCTTTCCGGTGGAATAATGAAGCAAATGAAGTCAAGAATAGTCTACCCAAACATTCCGTCTTCATTGAGACCAGTTCCACATGGTGAAGGACTTCCTATTCCAGAACCTCCAGCAGAATATTCTCTTGATTCATCTGATGAGGACAAGGGTGAGCCGACCTGTTCTGCGCCTGTTCCATTAGCATACAGTGATCCAGATTTTCACTGTGGTGCATCATCAACCCCACACAGACTAACACAGGAAGAACTAAATGACCTAGTTCATGATCTGGACTTATCCAAGAACAAGGCAGAATTGCTAGGATCAAGACTCCAACAATAGCATCTTCTAGAAGAAGATGTCACAATTACTTTCTATCAAAAGCGCCACCAGCAGTTGGAGCCATTCCTCAGAAAGGAAAGTACTCTGGTATTCTGTTCTGATATTGAGGGCCTCATGAATGCCTTAGAAATCACTCATGACCCACAAGAACGGAGACTATTTCTAGACTCTTCAAAACTGAGTCTTAAGGCTGTGCTTTTGCACAGTGGAAACCGTCTTTCATCTATTCTATTCCTGAACAGCTGTACAAGAGACAAGCGAAGAAATCTAAGAAGCAGTCTGACTTGATTTTTTACAGGTATTAACCGTAGGACTATTCCTATTGCCATGCATTTCATGATGGAAACATCAATTTATTGCAGATTACAAAAAAAAACCAACTAGAGCCAAAATTAGAATTTGACTGTCATATTCGTGTTGAGCACATACAAATTGATAGGATAGTCACATTATTTCAGTAATGTGACTTTTGTAAAAATTTGTTGACCAGTGTAATTCACATGAGCAAAATCATCTGGTATTTCTCTTTCTCCTGACATTTCATATAGTCCTTTCATGGCAGACAAGGTTCTTATGACCAGTCTTGTTCTTTCACAGTTTTGTCTCATTTTCCTCCTACATCATCTTCTCACTTACTAATACTACTAGCTCATTTTCTGAACTTCCACTGGTTTCTTATTCCTCCAAAATTAGGCAATGCCACTTCCCTCCTCTGGAATAATATACCCTCTCCTCAAACCCTGCTGGTGGTCCTCTTTAATCTTTAAGCCTCTTCTTAAACACTCCCTCCTCTGTGTAGGTATTCCTGTCTCCCCTAAACCCCACTGGGTTGCTGTTTCTTTATCATACATCACTCTATTAGAGTAATTATTCTGAATTGCTATAATTGTAAAGTAATTGCCTCAGTTCTCTCTTCCCACTATGAGACAATAAGCCCCTTGAGGAATGAAGATTGTCACTTTGTTAGTTTATTATTATACCTGTCAATTTTAGAAAGTTATTAGAATAATTCCTGTTGTGTACATAACTTTTTTGTGGAGTTAATGATGCTTTAGTAATACTAAGACATTAATTTTTATAACTAAAATGAATTGTTTATTATTGTTTTTGAAACAGAATGTTAAGTCAAAAGACTCCTGGACTTGCAGTTTACTTCCTAAGACACTTGGATGAATAACAAATTCTTGCAAAATGATGGGTGTCTGCGCAGTACAGTCAGATGTATGTGCCAGCACCTTTATGCAATTACTTGTAGCCAATGTTTGCACGCACATATTTATTCATGAACCCAACATTAGAGTACATAAATCTTATTTTATTTAGGTTTGAGTTCACAACACGCATAAAAATAAAATATTCAACAAATATGAAACAGTATAATAGAAATCATTGTTAAAAATAGAAGAGAAAAAGATGAGAAGTTGCTGAATGCTATAAATGAATTCAGGTCAAACTATCACCAGTTGTTCAAAAAACTACATTCTGGGCATTGAGAAAAGCCCCACAGGCAGATAAAGAGATGATGAAATTAGTCTCCAAGAAACCTAAGCAGGTAACAGGTAAAAGAGAGAAAAGGAAGCTTCTCAGTCATTAGAGTATTTTATGGTACTCAAGCTTCTCAGTCATTAGAGTATTTTATGGCACCATAGTCTGTTTTCTGCTACACAATGCAGAATTCAATTGGCAAAGAGAAGCTATTTTAATATTATGGTTGTCATTTTTAGAAAGCCATTAGAGCTCTGTTTCTTGACTTTAAAAATTGTAAATTTCTTGACCTTTATATTTATTTGTTACTTATGTTTTTTATTCATGAATCTAAGTTTTAATTATTACAGTTGTTTTTTAAAGAAAGTGAAAATCTAAATGACAACTAATTTTATTCTATACCTGCCCTTACTGAGAATGAAACCCCATGAGCTTTTCTGTGCAATGTGTATTCCTGTATTTAACACACAAGGGATTTTTAAAACATTGTTTGAGCCAATGCAATCTAAATGGAGTTAGGCAGTACTATCTGGTAAAACGTGCCCTGACAAGTCTTAAATTCCAGAAAATTTTAGGCATTTCTAGTGGGTAAAAGGTTATAATTACAAATTCTTCTCCTCTATTTGTAGCACCAACAACAGTCTCACATTGATTATAAATGACCTCAGGGTAAGAACAGTTCTACCTTTCCTTTCCCTGCCTTAGTCACTTCCCATTATTTATTATTTCTTATTACTTCACTTTTCCTGTCTCACTACTATTAATAACCATGTTTTTGTTTAGTATACCAAAATACTCAAGCTTTGGTTCTACTTTCATATAAAACTACGTATACTCTTAAAACTATGAATAATTTGAAAAATGGTAGGAAGAAATATATTCCACTAAAGATTTTGATTTGAACACGAATAATGATAACCATGTTCTTTGTCTCAGTTCAGTTTCACTTCAGAAGTCTGAAATAAAACAGTAGAAAATGAAACAAGTTGATTTCTGACCACTAGGTGGAGAAACAATACAATCATAAATTATGATTTAAACACATTGTAACTTTGGCCTCAACGGCTTTATATAAAAAAAATATATAATTTTTCTAATTCTCACCTCCCTCCAATCTTTTACCTTTGACAACATCATGACCTGAATGATAAAATTAAAGATGACCTCAGCACAGTTGCAAAGGCAAGATTTATGGAACTTACGTCAGAAGTCAGAAAGCATCAACATTTTGCTCAAAAGTACTGCAGGTAATGAAGGCTACCTTTGCTCCTGAAATTCCTTCTTGATACCAATTAGAGATTTGTTTTCTTGCTTCAAATAATACAGGGACTCTATACCCCAGGGAGAATTGTAAACTTTATCGGTCATTGGCTTACTTGGGAAGCCAGAGTCTCTCCTATACATGGGATCCCTGTTATTCTAGTACTCGATTTCAAGAATTTCCCCCTTTCTTTGTCATTATAATCCTCCCCCTTTATGGGCTCTTTCCCTTCAGCATGCAAATACACTATTATTTCTTCCATCAGAAAGAAACTTGACTCCTTTTTCCTCACCAATCACTGTGCCATCTCTTTGCTTCCCTTTTCTCCAATAAAAGGTTGTCTATTGACCTCTTGTATGGTGAAGGATAGAAGTGGACTTTGAGTGATGATCTCAATGCAATATATAGAGGCATTGACTTATAATGCTAGATATTTGAAATTCATAAAAAGTTTTATCGCAAAGTTACTTGAATAAAATTTCTCAAAAGGAGTATCCATTTTTGCTCTTTCCTGTTCCTGTCCTTTCATAATTTTTTAAAGCAATTTCAATCAGGCTTATAGATCCACCACTCTGGAAAGTTTCACCCATTCTGATTCCCACAATCCTTACTTACGTTGCCTTTAGCAGCATCTGTCAGTTGATTACTGTCTCCTCCTTGGGAATTCTCCCTTTACTTGGCTTTCAGGGTACCCTTCTGTTGCTTTTCTCCCTACTCCTCCCTAGAGGAGGTTGTTCCTTTTTATTCTCCTTTGCTGAGAGTTTTCTTCTCCTGGATCCAGAAGAGTCGGAGTGCTCCAGTTCTCCATTTTCCTCTTCTCTCTTCACATGTACTTCCCTGGTCATCCTAGTCAGTCTCATGACTTTTAAGTATGGAATATTTGCTATGACTCTCAAGTTTCTGTTTTTGACCCAGAGCTCTCACCCCAACACTTCATTGCTTATACATACTTGCCTCCTCGGCATTTCTGCTGACAGATTTAAGAGATACGCCACGTGGGCTTTCCTGGTGGAGCAAGGGTTAGGTCTCAGCACTGTGAAGCTACCCATAGCCACTGCAGCACTAGTTTGATCTCCGGCCAGGGAGCTTCCCACATGGTGCAAATCTCTCCTGTCTTACCCACTGTCCTCTTCAGCAGTGTATTTCAGTCAATCTTCCTGTTCTGCTCCCCACTCTGTCTCTGGTGAATCCTCTCACCACCCTCCTCTCAACACCTTTGGCCTACACCCCAGCTCTTTTATGCATAAATAAATAAATCTTTAAAAAAAAATAAGAAAAGAGAGACCCCAGGCTTCACATCACCATGCCAGCTCCATCTTCTCACCCCTAAACCTCATCTTCAGCCCCCCCATTTCAATTGATGGAAACATTTTTCTTCCAGTTGCTCAGGTCAAAGGTCTGGGAGCCATCTTGACCCTTTTGTTCTTTCACACCCCAAATCCAAATACTATTGTCCTTGCCTTCAAAATACATCCAGAAGCTGACTCCTCACCCTGCCTCCCCTGCTCCCATCCTGATGAGAGTCACTTCCAGATCTTGCCGGAATTTCTGTTATATCTGCCTCACTGCTTCAGTCTTTGCTCACTACAGCTTTTCAGCACAGCTGCAAAGGCAAGATTTATGGAACATTCATCAGAAAGCATCAACATTTTGCTCAAATTCTTTCAGTGATCCCCCTTTCACTTAAGATGAGAGCCACAGTCTCCATTCTGTCCCACAGGCCCTGCCTGGGCTGACTCTTCTATGCCTCTTTCCCTTGCTCACTTGATTCAAGTCCTAGCTCACTCTTGCTAGTCCTTGAAAGTCTGAAGCCTTTGCTCTGCCTATTTTCTCTGCTTGGAACAGTCTTCCTCTAGATATCTCCATACCTAGCCTCCTCATTTCCTTGAGTTTTCACTCAAATATATCTTTCTGTGGGAGGAATCACCCTCACTTCTCTGTTTAAAGTTGCAACATGCTGTCCCAAGCTCATTCTTCCTCTAAACCACCCAACCCTACTCTGTTTTATCCCATAGCACTAGATATTTCCCAACATACTATATGCATCACCTGTTTATTATTTTCCTCCCTTATGTCTCTTGCCCCCCGTTTTATGGTACAAGGATTGTTGTCGTATTCACTAATAATTCCTGAACTCCTATTATAAAAGGCACAAAAGAGGGGTTCAAAAATTGCTATCAAATGAATAAAACAATAAATCAGATTTTGCCCCTAGAGGACCTTTGATAAGAGAGGTAGACAGCCTCTGCAGCTGGCAGAGGGGCACCTGGGACAGGCCGATGCCTGTGTTTTCAAAAGTGTAGGTAGGAGGAGGAAGAAAAGCACAAAAACACCCATTTATCACAATTTTACTTTAAAGATATCACAGACGATCTCCTCTCGCATAAAATATAAACTTTTGAGCCTGAAAATTAAGACCCATTTTGCTTTCACTTCCTCTTGTATCTTATCAAACTTCCCTACTTGGAGGAAAGTTTCAAACCCAACTATTTCTTCATTTTGGAATTTACTTGAGCTCTGCAATGAGAACCTGAAAGTCTATGACTACACACCACATTTTCACCTTTGAAAATAAAATGAAAACGATCAAATGCCAAGGATGGATGAATGGACAAAGAGAATGTGGTATATATACACAATGGGATACTGCTCAGCTGTATAAAAAAAGGTGAAATCTTCCCATTTGTGACCACAATTATGGAACTAGAGGGGATTATGCTAAGCAAAACAAGTCTTAAGCAGAAAGACAAATACTGGAAGAATTTCATTCCTATGAGGAATATAAAGAACCAAAGCAAAGGAACAGAAAAACCAAATTCTGACTGCAGAACTGTGGTTACCAGGGGAGGAAGGTGGAAACAAAAGATGGAGGAGTCCAAGAGACCGTGGAGGAGGGTTATTGGTAATTTGGTCTTGGACATAGTGTAATAATTTACATTTTAAGCAATGGGAAACTGTACTCCTCAAATATATAAAGTGATGTAAAATAACCTTACTATAATAAAAGAAGAAAGAGAGAGAAGGCAAGAAGGCAAGAAAATATCTAGTGGGTTAAATTTATCAGAGTAGGAAAAGTATTAGGGAAAAATAGGATTTAATACATATGACTACACAATATACATTTAATACATATGACTATACAGAATTCAATTGTATTTAACAACACATATTAATAACTTTAAACTCTTATTTATCTAGCACTAATATATTAGTAGGCAGATTGCTTACATTCCTACTTGGTAGCTGGGTATCACAGGGTATAGAGTATTTGAATTAACATTAATAAATTCAAATGTGTGGAAGGGTGTGTCATTAACATAAATGGACCAAGGAGGCCATATATATGATAATAGCCACTAAGCTAGAGCACCTTACAGTTACTGCCTTCAAAATGTCAAAGTGAAATTATAGGTTCAGGCCTATAATTGAAAGGAGACACAATAAACATAGTGCTAGCTACCCATGACAAATACGTTCAAAACCTTGCTCTAAATTGTAGTCTTCACCGTTAACAAAAAGCAGTCAGTCAGAAATGGCTGTTAACAGAATCCATTATATGGATTATGGAATGTTAAGGACATCAGTTTGCAGTTTGGGGGACTGAAGTGAAGGAAAAACAAACTGAAGCTAAATATGTGGTAATATTACTTATTTGTGGTACAGGACAATCGTGTAAGGCAATTTTCTAGAAGAGTAAGGGAGGATCTACACTGACTTGCCACAAGGATCCACACTTGTCATTGTCTGACTATGGCTTTGTAAAACATTTCATTCTACTTCACTCTTCCACTTGTTTTTTACTGAATCAGCTATTCTGGTAAATTACAAATATAGAGCCCATACATAGATATGTATATAGTTTGGTTATTTCTAAAAAGCACTGATTAAGAAAATTTAAGAAACAGTAGACTTGCATAAAATTATCCAGGGTTTTAAACACACAACCAAAAATGTGAAGGATGACATTGTCTCACTTTTACTCTACAATCTTGTGTGATCTTGGAGAAGGTAGTTTCTGTAAAGTTCCATGTCTTCGCCTGTGAAATGATGAGAACACCATCCATTTGAAAAGACTGTAAGGATTATATATGTAAAGTACCATCACAGCCAGTCAGAAAATATGATGGTAGTGTTGATGATGGTGATGGTAGTGGTGATAATAATATTGGTGATAGTGTTGGTCATGAGAGGATAATGGTGATAATGATGGTGATGGTGATGGTGGAAGAGATGGTGGTAGTGCTGACTTGAAGAATGTTTCAGAACTTTTTAAAAGTCAGCAAAAACTTTCTCTATGAACCCTTACATGGAAGACCAATTTAAAAACAAATAAGTAAAAGTTGCTGAGTTTAAAGAGTGTAGGGTACGAAAGCATTCTGTTCAGCAACCCCTACTCCCTTGCCAATCGCCCACCTCTGTGATCCAGTAGTTTACAGTAGAACCTTCAGCACTCAGTCAAGCATAGAGATCACAAAGAAATGGTAAGATAAATTTTGCTTACTTTAGATCTAAGGCAGGTTTAATGTTTCTGGGAGGTAGACTTGGGACTGGTGGCGTTTGTGTTGGATGAGATGATGGCAGTGGTGGCTGGCTGGCTGGATGGGATGGTGGAGGTGGTGGTAGGGAAGTTGTTGAGTAAGACGTTGGGCCTTTGCTGAAACCTAAGAAGTAAAGCAAAAATACCATGAATTAAGGCAAATATTCAAAATATAAGAATTGATTATTCTAAGTATATAATAATGAAGATCATAAAAATGACAATATAAGAAATGCAACTGAAGTTGAATTAGTGTTTTATTCTAAGTATCATGGCATGTGATATTTTACATACTCCATTTTTCCTCCTACATCTTTAATGAGGAAAACTTGACTAATAAAATTATAAGAATTTAAAGTATGTAATACGGTCATTAAACATAAGTATATATTAGGGAAAGGCTATTCCCCATCAAGTTAACACATCCATAGCCTCATATATTTACCCTATCTTTCCTTCCCTCCTTCCTTCCCTCCTTCCTTTCTTCCTTCCTTCCTTTCCTCCTTCCTTCCTTCCTTCCTTCCTTTTTTTTTTGTGAGAACGTTTAAGTTTTCTGCACTTAACAAATTTCAATTAAATAATACAGATAGCAACTATAGTGACCATGTGTTACATTTGTTTCTCAGACTGTATCTGTAAATCAAACTTCATGACTTTTTATCAACCTCTTCCTGTTATGCCTATCCACAGCCCCTGGCAACCACTTTTATGCTGTTTCTATGAGTTTTAATTAAAAAAATAGATTCCACATATAAGTGATACAACACTAGTTTTTCTGTTTAGTTCATGTTATTTAACATAATGTGTTCTCAGTTTATCCATGTTGTTGGAAAATACAGGATTTTCATCTTTAATTAAGCTGAAAAATATGCTATTGCATATGTAGTCATGTGTTGCTTAATAATATTTTGGTCAAAGATAGACTGTACATTCAATAGTGGTCCCTGTGGTTTATAACAGATAACTTAGGTGGGTAGGTGTACATCTGCCATTATGTTTTGGCTCCTTGACACTATTACAGCAAAAATTCTGCATTCTTATTTTAACTTTTATAAAAATAATATAAGCTTAGGCATTAGCAAGTTATTGACAAAAAATCTAACAATAGTAAAAATCAGTAGTCTTCTGCTCTCCCCATTGGAGGCAATCACTTCCAACATTTCTGATGATACTTTTGCATTTACCTCCAAATCCATCCATCCATCCATCCATCCATCCATCTCTATATATGTCCACGATTTTTATAAAGACTGACTTTCTATTTGATAAAGATTTCTGCTTTCTTCTCCTTCTCTTTCCAATTAGCAGAAGCATAACTTAGCTTATGAAACCTCTTTATTAAGGATCATATCCTTTGCTTCTCACAAGGACAAACTAAATGTGATAACTGGGCTCTTTGGCTCCTGCTTCTACCTATCCACACCAAACAAACAACGTCAGCAGCAGCAGCAGCTTCCTGAGTTCCTCAATTATGTCAATCAATACAACCTTTAAAAATCTTCAATACTTTTAAAGGAAATATAGTACTATTTACTACAAATTTTCCTTAGAGGATCAATGGCAGAGTTTTAAGTGACATATTATACAAAAAGTTTCCAAATTCCTTGTAGATATTTCTGCTTCTTTCCAAAGTTCTATACTTATGGCAATTACTAAAAATATCACCCTCTCTCTTCATGTCCTCCCCTCACTCTCCCAGTCTTCTTCAGGGAGTTTTAAAAATTGCTCAGACTGCTCTCCTGTCTTGTGACACACCCTACTAGGTGTGATTCTCACAGGAATGGACTGTCTTCTTTTTTGGTAGCTATTTTTTTCAGGGTTGAGGTAAGAAACATTTGTTTCCATATAAATCTAATAAACAGAAATTTCCAATTGATTACATTTATGATAGAAATAATATATCCAGTTCATTTTTTTGTCAAGAGTAAGGTTACATTTTTACATTTTTGATACATAAGAAATTATTTTTTCTCTAATTCAATCAATAATTTCTTTTATGTATAATATCTATCACTACAGTTATGTTTAGGAAGGCCTTCCCTACTCTGAAATATAGAATTGTTTATCTTTTGTTTCACCTACTTCTCATTGGCTTCATCTTCTACATTTAACTGTTAAAAATTCTTAGTCATTTATTTTGAAGTTAGATGTTAAATGTTTTAAATCATTTACCAATGTCCCACTGTAATTTTTTCCTAATAAGCTATTTACTGATTTGAAATATCTCTTTTAGAGTAGAATAAACATTTAAAATCCAAGCGAATTTGACAGACGAAAATGACATCTTGTTATTTTAATTTATAAATAATGTGGTTTGATAGATTCTTAAGCGATTTGAAAGCTGCACACAAAGGAGGAAAGCTACTGTGAGTAGATAAACCATTGTCCAAATAGAAGGAAAAACCATTGTCCAAATAGAAGGAAAAATGCTTATTAACCATTTGTGACACGTTTTCATGGAAAAGATTTTGACAAGCAGGAGGAATAGCATACAACAGTGATGTAAGGCTTGGAGGTGACTCAAAGCTATGGTTTGAAGAATAAAGAGCCCTTTGATTGGAAACACTGAAAACGGACTTGCCCTGAAACCCTTGTGCTACATTTTTATCTTCATAGAGACTTGATGGAACTTTCTGACATGGCATTCTTGCTGACCCTTGCCGCTCTGTTTACCTGCTATCTACCCTCCTTTCCCTGGGCATAACAACTGGAGTCTTCCAGATAGAAGCCTGTTGGCTTTTCCATAGGACTTGGAAATCAAAGAGGGCCCTTCTGGAACTGCTGGAAGCCACCTCCCTCCTTCAGGAAAGGGTTTGCTCCAAAGTACAGCAAAATCTGGGGGAAACAGGCTGAGAGATACAGAGGGACTCCTTGGGTTGAGAAAAAAAAATACTTTTGGAAAATTGTCACAGATTATGTGAAAAGCTTAATGAAGCATTAAATGAATTGTTTATGTGTCATTTCCTCATCAAGTTTGGAAGAACATTCACTAAATTCTCCCTAATTACACTCATATTTAGCAGGGAATCACTTTTTTTTTTTTTTTTCAGAACCTATGGTCACCTTCAAATACTACAAGGCATATAATTATACACAAAATAATTATAAGGAAAACCATCTTAGTTTTTCAGGGATAAAAACATCTAGACTTGTCTTAATGTCACATAATTGGCTCTGAAATCTTAATTTGGACTTTATAAAGAATACTAAAATATAAATAGTAATATGGAAATTTTCAAAAGCAAACATCTAATTAGCGGTGATGGAAAGAAGGGAGTAGATGTAGATTCAAATTAAGAAGAAACAGAAACAATAAGTTTACAGGAAATTTCTGAGATTAACAATAACATGGATTAATCACATACTTTTTACCAGGCACCATTCTAGGCATTTTACACACGTGACATTTTAAAATCTTCATCATAATCCTTTTGGCAATATGCTATTATCTGGGTCCCATTCCCAAGTTATGAGCGTTTGTAAGCAATAGAAGTAGAGTTTAAACTCAGCCAGAATTTAACCTGCTTGACTTCTCCTGATGTCTATTCTCTTTCTGCTCTGTTCTATTCATGTTCTCAAGGTAATGAAATGAAGATATCGGTAAGCTCAAATAGACATTCACACACATTCCTAAGATCTGCATATAAGTCAAGCCTTCTTAATTGATAACTTTCTTCTTAATATGCTTTTGTACAACTGCTATTAATTTCATGGCAGGCAGTACTGACTCTGGAGATTGTAATCTGTACATAAATTCACATATATGCTTCAGAATGTGATTTTGGAAATCAGAGAGCAGGAATGTAAGCACTGAGGAATTACTGGAAAGTAGGCCCCCAAAGATGTATGACTGAAGTAGGCCTAGATAGGAAAAAATAGTCTCAAGAATTGGCATTGAGGAATTTGAAATAAAGTCACAAAATGTTTTATAATATATGTAAAATAGAGGGGAAAAAAACAAGGTTAGAGTCCAAGAAATCCTTGGCATCAAGAATTAGGGATAATAAATTTGAGTCTTAACACCCCAAAATGTTCTACCTATGGGTAGAGGGTATTGCCTAGATGGCCTATCGCTTTAAAATATTGGAACTGAAAAGATGACTTAGAATTATTTCCGCAAAGAATGAAAGATTTGTGCAGGGACATGGGTCCCCATAGCAATGGACAGAGCTGGTGTCCTGGACATTGTAGGATGGCTCAGTGGTTATGGGCTAATCACTTGAATTTGGAACTTATTACCCACTCTCATCCAAAGTCAAATTCAGGACAATTCCTGGGTATTTTATCAGGAACTCAAGGCTTCAGAAGGGGACTTTTGTGCTAACAAGTCAGGTGGAAGATTGTCATATCTTTGCTGTAACATTTGAATTTTCGCAAGAGAAGTAACGGTTTTGATAATAAAATTTTTAACCACAAAAATATGTGACTAATGGCAACAATGAAAGGGAACTAACTGTACTTGTTCTAGAGTACAATTCATACCGGTTACAAAAAACTGGAGAGGGTTGGGAGTGAAGGGGAGAGAAATGACAAAACCAGGAACATGAGAACAGTCCTCAAGAATCTGGCAAGTGAAAGACCGCCTATTCTAACTTCTTCCTCTTTAATCTTGGGAGCTCAGAAGAGGTCTTGCATCAGGCATGTGCCCCTGATCAGGCATGCCCGGATGGGTGGGACTCTAGGACCATTTTACCGGGAGGAAACGACTAGGAGGGGCCCTCTATGAGTCAGAGGCTGGCTGGGTTGATCTAACCCTGCCCTGAAGGTGGCTCCAGGTTTGAAGCACAGGCAGCCCAAAGTGGTGACATTCTTCAGGATCTCAAACTCTACAAGCAGAAAAACAGGATGGAGAGGAAGGAAAGAGGGTTGGAGGGAAGGGGAGGAGGTGATTAGAGAAGACACAATGAATGAAGGTAGCAGAGTAGTCATAATACAGAGTAGAATGTGTATTATTTCTTGGCTTTGCACCTCACATTATTCTGCCAACCAAAATACTGTTTCTATATAGAATCATGATACTGGCATAACACAGAAATCTACAAAAATTCAGGAAATACAATGCCATAAATTCTGACACTTGTGACTTTTGACTAAGAATGCATCAATAGCCTTCATGTCCCAAGATGTCTAAGAAACATCTCAAAGTGTGGTTCTCAATTTCCTTTTTAAGCTATGATTTCTTTATAAAGCCAAAGACTGTATCATTTTGTCCCCAGTTGCAAGCAAATCTGACCCTGACCAGGCACTTCTAAATTCTGGTTTTGCTGGGATGTTTTCTAACTGGGCTAGACATTAGAAAACTTTGACTTTACTACCACTCCCATCACGAAAGAACTTTTGTCTTTGGCAAATCAGTTACCTCTGCATAATTTCATTTATCTGTCTTTCAAATGGGAGTAGTACCAGCCCAATGACCTCACAGGGGTTTAAGGATTAAATGAGTGGGTATGTGTTAAAACATCTTAAGTTCAAAGCATTGTATAAATGTAAAAGGATAAGGGGTATGGCAAATTAAACCATTATTAAGTCCTGACTTAAAAATTCAAATCACTTACCTAAGTTCATCATATCTTTATATGGGAATCACTAAGTACCTGCCCCAGGATTTAACCATTGAACTGGCAGCTTGAAATGTAGACTTACTTTCTCTGAATCTGAGTAGACATATAGTTATTGCCCATCTATGCAGGAAGAAAAACTCTAGTGACTATATGACATTTCCAGAGTCTGAACTGGTCAACTCTGTCCCAAGTAACCTGTAAAACAATCAAGGTGCACACATCATGGAATTCCTTACAGTTCCAAGCCCACACACATTCATTTACTCTCAACAAAACATGGGCTTTTTAGGACAGTCTCACTGGTATCTTATCACATTGATTTTTTTTTAAAGATTTATTTATTTATGCATACAAGAACTGGGGTGTAGGCCAGAGGTGTAAGGGGAGGGTGATAGGATTCACCAGAGACAGTCAATCTGCTCTGAAGTATACTGCTGAGGGGAGCATCAGGTGAGTCAGAAGAGGTTTACTGTGCCATATAGGAAGCTCCCTGGCCAGGGATCTAACTTGTTCTGCAAATAGCTTCATAGTGTTGAGATTTAACCCCTTGTACCATCAGGGATGCCCCTTATTACATTGATTTTAAGTGTTATTTCAAATCTCCCCAGACTTCCAGGCCCTACCCCTCATTCACCACAGATGACTTTACCTTTTATTTTACTGAGCACACGGAGAGCACTCCTCTGACCATCCCTACTTACCCTTCATTCTAACTTAAAATCCTCTGTCTTGCTCTTCTTAATCCTTTGCCCCCGAATTTCTGGGAAAATGTCATTCTTCCGTAGCAACACTAACTGGCTTTCTTGGTTATCAGTGCCCATTTTCTTAACTGCTTCCCTTGCAGAAAACAAGAAACATTAAGCACTTACTACGTGCTCTGGACTGTGTTTCATCCATTAAGATGTCCTTTCCATCTTAAATATGGTCTGATCTCTAGTCTGAGGCATCACAACAAAATCCTTTCTCATCCTTGTTTCATCTATTAGTTATTAGCTGACTTTTCACCTTCCTTTTACCACCAACTTCTTGGAACATATGTCTGTATTTGCCATGTCTGTATCATTATTGTGCTTGAATAAAAGGCTTCTGGGAAAGAGGCTCGGGTTTGTATTCAGACTCCGCCACTCTTATATTAACTTTCAGTTGTGTTTTACTCAGAATGGAGCCTGAGTAAATTGATTGACTTCTCCCAGTCTTTATCTCTCACCCACGAGATGATCGTATACACCCACCTTGCAGAAGCACCTGACACACTGCAGTACTTAATGGATGTTCCTTTTCTTCTAAGCTATTACTTGGTCTGGCTGCATCATGGATACACTGCAGTCTACCCATCCCAAGTTGAAAAAATAGAAAACAACAACCAAACTTCCCCACAGAAAAAAATAAATAAACTACAACCCCCAACATTCCTCCCTAACCAAGCATGCCTAATTCTGGATCTGTTAGGATATCTTAGAATGGACTAAGAATGAGGATGTTTAACCTTAAATCCTTAAAACCCTCCCCTTAGGTACCAACACAAACACCCTTTTTGCATTCCTGATTCCTAGACCCCAGAAACAAATGTCAACCTGGGAAGTTGAGTGGTTTATAGGAAGTCCAGACATTGTACTGGAGTCACTCGGGTAGGATTACAGTCCAACTAGTACCAGCTGTCAGACACTGGGTCACTTGGTTTTCTTCTGGGTCTTAATTTTTCCTCATGTGAACATGACATTCAGTAACCCTAAACTGTGGATTCCTAAATTGCAGGATGGCTATGAGAGTCAAACAGCGCATGTATCTGCCCAGAACGCACAGGTGTTCTGCTGGTGAATTATCCCACCACCTAGAACTGTTGGGTTCTTTATGGGACAGGATCTTATGAAACTCCCATAGGCATATGTATTCCCATTTGTGCAGAGACTGGGATACTCACACTCTAGAAACGTAAACGTTTTCTAAACTACCACTATACCTGAAACAACATCTAGTGGTCACACTTCTGACCACTCTTAGCAAGCAAGCTTCTGGAAAGCCCCCTGCCCTTTGAAGTATAGTGTGGTGTACTGCCTTCCTCAGCACTAACACGTCAGCAGCCAAAGGCAGTTGAGAAACTTCCTTGTTAGCTCAAAGAGCAATCATACATGTGGTATCTCACAAAATTTTATTACCTCAAAATTCCCATAACTTATAACAGGACTATAGGGAAACCAAATAGGAGAGAGACACTCTGTGGGAGGGTGGGGTGAGGGGGAAGATAAGGGAACAAAATGGAGTAGAAAAGGACACAGGGAGGTGGATCATGGGTGAATTGGTGGTGGGTTACCCAAGGGGAATACAAAATGTAAAAGATATAAATAACAATAAAAATATATATATTAAAAAAAATAAACTTTGCAGGATAAGAAAAAAAATTCCCATAACTTAATTTTACATTTATTTATTCACCTGCCTGAGGGCAGGTCTCCACTCTCAACCTCAGTGAAGGTCTTGCAGTACTGAGTGTTTTCCTATAGAGTAGGGTACTTAATGTTTTATTCATTTAGATTTTTACTTTTTCCTTGTACTTCTTCTCTTTGGCAAAAGACCAATTAAAAATTTCAAATTAAAAAATAAATATACAGACAGTAAAGCATTTAAGAAAACAGAAGAGGGAACACTAGAAAGAAAATTTCACATTCTATGCCCCATTTCCCCCATTTCTCATCCCCCATACAACTGTTAACATTCTCTTATGTGTCTTCCAAAAAATAATTCCATTCATTTTTTTAATAACCCAATGGGACACTGGCACACACATTATTCTGTACTTTGCTTTCTGAATTTAATTTTAAGAGACTGTTCTAAACTGGTATAAAAAAGGCAGTATATTTTCATAGCTGTGGAGTTCTCCATTGCATGGGTTTATTATAATGTTAAACTGATGTTTAAACCACTTTCATTACTGATGAAAACTTATGTTATTTAAAAATAATGTTATTAAGATAAAATGTACATAAACTGATTTAAAGTATATAATTCAGTGGAGTTAGTATATTTATAGCAGAGCAACCATCACCATAATCCAATTTTAGAAAATATGCATCACCTCCAAAATAAACCTTGTACCTATTAGCAGTTACTGTTTCATTCTATGCCTCTCTCCCCTTATATAATTGCTAATTTACTTTTTGTCTCTGCAAAGATATCTGTTTTGGACATTTCATATTGATAGAATCATAAAACACGTGGTCTTTTGTGACAGGTTTCTTTCCCTTAGTTATTTCTGTAGTTCAGTCATGTTAAGGCAGATACTAGTATTTCATTTTCTTTTATGGCTGAATTATAGTCCATTGTGTGGATTCCACATGTAGCCCTCTATCAGTTGATGGACAATTGCATTATCTCCACTGTTTAGCTACTGTAAATAATGCTGCTATGAAAATTCCTGCGTAAGTTTTTTTAAGATTATTTTTTTATTTATTTATGCATACAAGAGCTGGGGTGTAGGCCAGGGATGTGTGGGGTGGGGAGAGGGTGAGAGGATTCACCAGAGATAGAGTGGGGAGCAGAAAACAGGCAGATCTACTGAAATACACTGTTGAGGGGAGCAGCAGTTGAGACAGGAGCGGTCTGCTGTGCAGTGTGGGTTAGCTCCCTGGTAGAGGTTGGAACTCATGCTGCAGTGGCTTCATAGTGCTGAGACTTAACCCCTTGTGCTGCCAGGGAGGCCCTCCTGTATCGGTCTTTGTGTGGACATACGCTTTCATTTCTTTTGGACATATGCCCAAAGTAGAAATGCTAGGTAACTCCATGCTTAAGCTTTAGGTGGCTTCTTATTTTTTGATATTTTTACATACTTTAGATATGTTTATAATTATCATTATAAATAGTAAATAATAAATAGTACAATTATAAAATTATTCTTGTATTGATATCTTTGATCATATCTGTAAATTCAGTTCCTAGAAAGTGGAATTGGTGGTCCAGAAGTAGCAAACATTAAAGCATTCTGGTAAATAAAGCCATACTGAGATTTGTCAATTCACGTAAGTCTGGCACATGAAGTTAATAACTTTTACCATAACCTCACTAAAATCCTAAGTTATGCTGTTTGAGTCTTTATTCTGGTAGGCAAAAATGATATGGTATTTTTGTTGCATTTCTATGTTTGTAAGTGAAACTAATGAACTTTTTGTATGTTTATAAGACATTCACTTTGTGTATGTGTGTCTTTTATACCGAATGTTACAGGTAGAGCATCCTAGTTAGTTAAGTAGCTGGAAAAAATTCTTTTACGATTGACATCCAAGATAGAATATCATATAGATACAGATATATATATATATCTATATATAAATAGATAGATAGCACCTTTTATGTTAAAATAACTAAAATTTTTCAGAAGAGCTCAGCAGCCTTCAAAGGTAAGCACTTGAAACTTCTGGGTCACAAGCTTCTAAAATCTAGTTTTACGGAATTTTTCCTTGCCCTAATTCAAAGTCATCTGTTCTTACCTTCAAAGGATTTATAAACCCAGAGTGGATGGGAAATTTTGAAAAACAATTTTGCTGAAAACAAAGCACTGTAACTGTATTAGTAAGAAACCCTTTGCTTTGAAAGCAGGCGGCTGTTATGTTGGCTAGCTTAGAATAGTCCATCAAAATGGAAAGAAAAGTAATACTGAAACATTAGTGTTTGCATAAATAATCAAAGCATATATTAAGATGAAGGTGAAGTAGAGATCAAAATAAATATGATGATCAATTAGAGGAAACTAAATAAAAAAAAGGCTTTAATCACTCTTAAACGACTCTATTTCAGACCTAATTTCAATATTCACTGTTTCTGAATATTTTTTTAATTCTTAAAAATGCACTCCTCCCAAAACTTTGATGGGTAAGTATCTGCCATCTATAAAATTATTCACATAATCACAAGTAATCATAAAATGTAAATTATTTTTATAAATGATTTTACTCTTTATTAATCATGAAATAACATGAAATTTAAATTGGGCAATAATTTGACAGCAGACTGCTGACTTTTGAATCTTTTCTCTTTTTCAGAATGTCAAATATTATCCTGAAAGAAAATAGTCAGTATATAAGAAAAAGGTTTTTTCAAATCAGATGCTCAGAGCTTACAGAGCACTCTTTCCTGCTATAAGAATGTAGGTGGGCTGAAGAAATAAATGAACTTCTTTTCTTCAAATGCTAAAAGTGGTTTTAAAAGTGTATGAATCACTTACAAAAGAGCAAAGGAGAACCGGAACCCAAATTTTAGAAATATTCTTATGTGAACTAATATATATATATGTTAAAGGAAAAGAGAATATTTTGATAAATCAATACTTCTAAAATAAAATCAATATAATAAAAAATAATAGCTATAAGCAGTGGTGAAGTAAATATTGATGGTGCAGAGAGGACATCATGACTTCAGAATAGGAGCAAATGGAGGAACAGTAAAACCAGGGCTCCCAAGCCCGCAACCCCAGCAGTTCCACAGCCAGCGCATGCAGCGAACATGCAGTTGTACCTGGGCTAAAATGAGACCCGGTTGAGCAGGAGGCAGGAGCCCTGTTTCAATGTGGTGGCTACTCCAGAGCTCCAGCCTGTTGTAAATATTTGAAGACTAAGTCTAGATTTTTCTGTGAAGTGTTCCAATGTTTGAATCTGGGCAACTTAAAAAAGAAAATGAATCAATCCAGCAAACTCCCCCATTGCCCCCCTTTCTACACATCAAACAAAACATTTGTGGGCTCTCTTGGTTTGTGGGCTCTATTAGTTTGCAATAAACACTTTTCAGCTAAGAAAAAGTGAAGGCAAACCTTACTAAGGGAAATTGCTTCATCATCGGTTCATCCAAGAAAGTTAGGGTTTTTTTCCTGATAAAATGATGAGTGTCTGAAAGGAGTGAATGGGATGATCAGATCAGGCAGAGAATGCTCAAGAGTTGAGGGACGAGGATGGGAACTGCCAACAGAGAAGGCGGAGTGTCCCTGCAGTGCCTGCCTGTAGCCAGCTTCATCATGTAGACATATCCAAGGCTTGTTTCTTCACACTCTCTACCACCGGACACTTTAAAAAGTCTTTAATTTTGCCAACACACCCACTTAATCTTTCTGTGCCTCAGGTTAATCTGTAAAATGATAAAAATCCTAATTCTCGATGTCATGATAACTAGGTTAGTGAACATAAGTGCCTCTCACCAGTGCCGAGCTCACAGCAGATACTGCCTGCCCACTCATTTATTTCCCAGTGACAGATTCCTTAGTGAAGAGAAACTTGGTCAATTTAATGGATCTGTCTAATCGTCTTATGGTGCTAGTAATTATAATTGGTCACATGTCTTTCACCACTGAGAACATCAATTTTTAAGCACATCTTCATATTTTATATTTTAAAGTAATTTAAGTGCTCTAATTAGAAATATGTCTATAGAGTTTACCATCACTATAATATTATGCCCTATAGCTTAATTTTCTTACTATATTTCCTTTCTCAATTACTGTGAAACCTTTGTTTTCAAAGTTCATTGTGATATTGTTTTGCCTTTGCAAATTAAAGTGTACTTTATTTGTGGTTAATATAAATGCATGCTTACATTAATGTTTTTTATGGATCACTGAAGTGATAACATAACTAAAAATTTTGTATAGGAAACTTAAGAATCTCTGAGTCTGTCCAAAGACCTTAGACTGAAATACAGAGCCTTAACTCTCCATAGCTCATTCAGGTTACCAATGGAACCTAAAGATTTCCCCACTTCGTTTATCTCATCTATATGCTTTGCTTAATGATGCTAAACAGTCAAACCACACCAAGTTTTATAGTTCCAAAGTAAAATTCATAAATTTTACGGCTATATTAAACACATTTAATTAAAATTATATAGCTACACTTATACTACATCCAATCTTGCACGAAATCTAAATATAACAGCAAACTGAAAAAATTAATATATAATAAATGTTGAACAACCACTCATGTTGATTCCTGTTTTGTATTTCTTACTCCCTTTATTCAATACATGAGCAATTCTGATAAATGCTAGTTCGGAAACATATTTCAAATTCATATTCTTCTCTCCTTCTATTATCTAAGTCACATCATTTCTCACTTGACAGTTTTCCAACAAGTTTTTCAATTTCATTCTCATTTACCTATATGCTCCAAAACATAAGTCAAAAATGTCAAAATACTCCCCAAATGTAAATCGGACCATACTATTTTTTTTTATGATGGCTCCATTTATTACAAACAACTCCAGTTTTTACAAATTGCAGACTATGACGCAGCACCTATAGAATTTGGTGGGATCCTATTATTCCAGTTTAATGTGGAACCACTTCTTCCTTTACTCGTGGTATTCCAGCCAACTCAAGGTCAGCTTTCTTTATCCTCATCAGCCTGATTTTTGCCTAACGAATGTGCAACGCTGCTCTCTGCTCATAAATTCCTCTCCCATATCAGTGTGCGGTTGAACACTTTCCCCATTCATGTCTCTGCTTAAATATAATTTTCTCAGAA
This sequence comes from Scalopus aquaticus, assembly GCA_004024925.1. NCBI lineage: Eukaryota > Metazoa > Chordata > Mammalia > Eulipotyphla > Talpidae > Scalopus > Scalopus aquaticus. Next base: position 65,052 of record PVIJ01000513.1, on the reverse strand, counting down.
AGGTGTTCACTGATGAACTCTTCTAAAATAGCTTCAGCTTCCCTTCCACCGCCTCAGCAACTCTGTTTCATCATTCTATTTTTATTTTATTCACAGCACTCAGCATTCTCTGAATTTGTTTATTCAGAGACTTGTATCTTACATGCTCCTGCAAAAAGGATGTCGGTTCTATGAAAGCAAAACCCATATATATCATTTTTATTCTTTTTCCCAGGCAAAAACAGACAGTTGGCACTCAGTAAATATTTGTTGATTAGATGTATCAACAAATAAATTATCCGTTGCTGGAAAAGAAATGGCAAGCCCTCTCAAATTTTAAAACTCTTTGCACTAAAGCAAAGATTGAACACACTGAAGAATTTATTATTTTTAGTACATAGTAGAAATGAGTGTCATAGGTAACTGAACATAATGACAGTCGAATATAAGCATAAGTCATATAATTAGTAGAAACAATAATGTTTAACATTAGACTTTGAATTCAAATAAGAAGTGATCTAATAGTGAAATTCACTGAGTATGAATTAAATTTTGAATCACTGACTTTGCTGAGAAAAAGAAAATCTTCGGCAGTAACAGAACAGGGCTAGCCAGGAGTTAGGATTCTGAAAAGATTAAGAATTGGACTGATCAAAGTCTATCCAGAAAGGTCAACTAGGAAGGAGAGAGTCCAAGTTAGTCAGCCGATGTATAGTATTAAGACCATTTACTCTGAAGTCAGCCAGACTTACAGTCAAATCTCCTTGACCTTGTAGGTAACTACTGCCTCCTGTCCATCAACAGATCGTCACTACTTGATTGCAATGTGCCTGCACATACCTCATAGTTAATCATTATTATATCATTTGTGGACAGTGAAGCAAGTCAGTGCTGGAGACCTACAAACACACTACTTGAAACAATGGTACTAGTTTCAGATAGTACGATTTTCTAAAAGCAGATTTTGTACTGTGAAAGGGAGTGATGCTGCAGCTTCAGCATGATGAAACTGGAAGAAGGAGAAGAGGCTTGGTGAGCCCCCACTTTGAGTTTTCCACACACGCTAGGACTTCACCACAAACAAGCAACCTGCAATGAGAGCACCAATCCAGTTGTTTTAAGAAACTGGGGAGATACCAGAAGCTATGCCCACCCAAAATCTTCTAGGTGGGTATAGTCTGGCATGCGCCACAACAACTGGATTATTTATCTTAGTAAACTTTGACACATACTAATTGTGCCAGGGTGCTTATTTTGACCAAATCTCCAGTGATGTCTGTCAGAGGATTATATCAAAGGTATGTATTTAACTCAGATTCTTGGTAACCTTTAGAGTTACTTTAGAGTTGCTTTAGAGTAAAGAATTATATTTAAGGAAATCCTGGTAAGTTAGAGAAGTCTAACAAGGATGACATTAAATGCTATTTGTCACTATTTATTAGTGATAAAAAAGTTTAGTCCATGATCAGGAAAAAAGTAAACTAGGGTAATCATTACATGAAAACTTTTATAAAACCCTGTATTACAGTTGAATTATTAATAAATTGTAGACCATAGATATTTTAAAAGTCAAAAAGTATTTAATATGTTAGATATCTGAGTGGAAATATGACTACTAGTTCCAGGAAGGAGTCACATTATAGGCTGTTATTAAACAGTCCAAATTTAACTGTTCAGAAATTGGTCGTAAGACTGATTACTGAACTTAGTTCTATGATGGGAATTTTCAAAATCCTAGGGTGCATAAGAATCACAGTAGGGTGTATCTTAAATTTAATAACTATGTTCTGGAAACCCATCCTTAGAGATACTGATTTAAATGCTTTTGAAGGGGGCTCAAAGGTCTACATTCTTGCTTGGCATCTTGGGGTAGTCTGGTGCTTATGGGTCACTCTCTGAGAAATGCTGATTTTATTTTCTTCTCCAATAAAAGAAATAGTGAAACTCAAACCAGTTGATGCTGGCATTACTGATTTGGTAAAAAGTTTAGGTTAAAGTAGAAAGAGATGTTTTAAGTAGACTGCTTAAAAGAATTTTAAAAAGCAACCTGGAGCCAGCACTTATCAGCCTTCTCTTCTAGAAAATAGGGCAGTAGTTCTTAAAAGTGTGGACTCAGCCCCCGTTATCTCAGCATCACCTGATAACATGTTAGAAAACAAATTTTCAGGCCTCATCCCAGATCTCCTGAATTCTAAAGTCAAGGGCTAGAGCCCAGCAATTTGTGTTTTAAGAATCACTGGTGCAGGATAAATGGCGATACACCTTGTCTTATTTGAAGGTCAACCTAAAAATGTAGAAAGCTGTAAAGAGACTGCACTCCTAAATTGTGCAACTCATGGCCTGAAATGTATTAATATCATCCCTCTCTTTCTTCAGTCTTAAAGCATGACTTGTTTATTTTTTGACACTCAATGATAATGTGACAATTACTAGCTGACACTTTGAGCTAGTACTTTATTCTTTGAGAGTTCCTTCTGGTTATCACTTGTCTTTCTCACTATAATTGAAATAAGAGAACTCAGTGATTATGAAATAGGAAAGTCATTAAGATGCCATTGCACTACTCCTTTTGTAATTGGGTGAATGGGGAAGTGAGGTGGATGGCGATGAGGATAAGGGGCAGACAACAATATGATCTGTTCATAAAATACTGACCACTAGTTTTAGATGCAGAAAGAGAACAGAGCCAGGCAAGGTGGACTCATCAAGAGGATAGAATTCCTTTTGACTACCCACCCTGTAACACTTATGGAACAAATGACCAAGCAATTAGAATCTCTTTCTAGAAAAACCATAAAATCCTAGGACTGAAAATTCTTGCGAATTTACTGTTACAGTGCCTTTCATATAGTTTGGTGTAAATGAAACTGTTGATTCTTTATGAAGTCATCTTCTTGCTTTGGGCAGGGTTTTAAAACACAAAATGAGGGATGACAGAACATACAGTAACTCTTATAAATGCCCTGCATTTTGATCACAAGTTAGAAAACTGAGGTCCAGATGAGTTTCGTGATTTACTCAAGGACACAAAGTTTAAAGTCATGAGATCCAGGACTAGAATTTTATCTCCCTTTTTCAAGTCTTAAGTTCTTTTGCCCTCCCATGAAATCCAAAATAGTGCAGTCTTGTGAATTTGCTCTCTCTCCCTCCTTTGCTCTCTCTCATTTGTTTCAAAAGCTTAAAAAGATAAAGACTAAACTTCTCCTTTTGTAAGTTTTTTAGCATCTCACTGGTGAGATTACTGGAAAGGCACAATACTTTCTCAGATGCAAGAAGCAGCTAAAGAAAGACTATGCAAAACAGAAATTGAATAACTAGCAGATAAAGAACAAACATAATTGCATGGCCCTCTTTCACCCTATAGAAACAGAGTTCCCAGGGTTTATTGTGAAAAAGAATATCTTAATATTTCCCAAAAGTCATAACTGGATGCTTTCTCATACATGTGCATGTGCATGTGTGCATATGCATGTCAACATGGCATGAGCAAGGCTGATAATTAACTCCCAGGAGGGAGAGGAATTACTGATAGTCAGATCTCTGAGATGGGGGAGCCAAAAGGAGGTGTGGGGGAGGAGTAGATAGCAGATTAGAGATTCACACAGCTGGGCACCAATGTTGGCTATCCAGTCTTCTTTATGGAAAATCTAAGAAAATATCAAAGAAGGTCCCCAAATAGTGGAGGTAGGAAATTTATCAAGAGCAACTGGACTGGACATCTATTAGACAGGTTTTGGAGGAGACAGCTGATTTCTTGATGACCCTTATGTAAGAAGTGAGTGGGACTGGATTGACTTGAAACTGCTTTAAGATGAGATTGGCTCACCTGTGTTAGAATGTGGGGGTGCTTGATGATTGCAAGTATCTGGGTTTTTTTGTTTGTTTGTTTGTTTGTTTTCAGCCTCCTTGATGGAAAGTGCCTTCTTCTGGAGATTAAAAGACAAGAATGACAAAAATCGCTGCAAAAGTATGAGGAATCATCCCTTTATAATTTCATAATGAATTCGGCTATGAATGTGCCTTTTGGATTCAGGTTTCCTGTGCAGCAGAATATCTCTAGGAGAGCTGAAGCTGCAGACTCATGACTGCTCTTCCCGGCGGTCTCCTGGACCACTCTTTGTGGAGTGCTGGGCAGAAAGGAATCTCAGGGCACATCTGCTAGTGGTTCCAAATGAGGTGGGCAGCATCAATTTCCAAGGAAGCATTTGGAATAGGGAGTGGGGCAGGGGATTGGATTTGGTTGTCATAAAGGCTTTCAAAGGTTGGCGGTCTAGGAGGCTAAAATTCCTGCACTAGGCAGGACAGTTCTGCTTGACAAGGAATAGTGTGTCCCAGAATGCTGGTGGCATTCCAGAAAACTGAATAGCTTATTTTATAGATGAGTGCCAGAGTCATAAATGCTCCAGAGGCAGGTGCTGATCCCAGATCAACTCCCTGTTGAAAACAGCAACACAGCGTCCTTCCCTAGAGCCCATTCTGCTGCCTCCTCACAGTTGTCATCTCGTATTCAGAGAATCCGGGCCATTTTCATAGCTACCTAAGTAGAGCTTTATTGCAAAGGCATATCACTGCGATTACACTCAGTATCACGAGCAAAAGCGAATCTAAACTTTCAAACAAGTAAACACATGATGTCACACGACTTTGAATTGTCATAGGATTAATCAAGTATCATGGGTGGATTTACTGTAAAAATACTCATCTCTCAAGACAGAAATGTGGGAAGAGGATCAACGATGGGAATATTGGAGTTTTTCAGATGAGGCTTTTTGTTAAAGTTAAATAAAAATAGCAACACACAACTTCCTGGTTTTCAGATTCAAGTCATTTCAGGCACCAGTCATTTGTTTGGCTTCCCAAGCCCATTTTAGTTGAGATGGTGTAGGCAGTGAAATTCACACTGGCAAAACCACCATAAAGTTTCACCTTGAGAAGCAGGAATACATCAGAAAGGTCAAAAACTAACCTAATTTCCCAAGACAGCGTTGCGATAATTTCAATTTGACATTATACACCCACCTGCTCCACATTCTCATATAGATTGTATTTCTCACTTTGAAAATGTGGACTCCATGTCAGTAACTGCCTCCCAGCAATGCTGGACGATAACTTCTTGACAGCTGTCATGTTTTTAGCCATTTCGGCCCACACTTACTATTTCAGTACCATCCTGAATTTAGTAACATTACACAGCAGCCTGCAGGCTAGAGGCTAGACAGCTATCTGGTTTCCTGGGGCTGTGGCTAACCTCCAAACTTTATTCTGTTTGTTGCTGCCTTCTTACTCCAATGCTCCTGCTATCCAGAGAGGCCTCTGTTTCTTTGGGGGAATTAATAAACAGATCTATAACCTACTTATTTCTTTAATTTTCACAAGATCTTAGAACTGGAAGGCATCTTGGAGGTGATCTAATTCTACCTCTTCATTTTGCAAATGAGAAGGTGGTCAAATTAATTTGTTCAGCTGGTAGTGGTGAATTCAAAGAAGTATTTCCAGAGTTTGATTTAGCATGATGCACACCTGAAACTTACATAATGCTATCATGCAATATTACTTCAATCAAAAAAACCCCACAAATTTCTTGCCCAAGAATAGGCAAAGTTGATAGAGATAAGGCTAGAATGGAGTGTACTTGACATTAAACAACTACATTGTTAATAACTGAGAGTAGATATTAGATCCACTGGGACTTAAAATGCTTAAATTGCTAGTTTCCATAAAATTAGGGCATTGTTAAGAATGCAAAACTATCTTATTCCAGTAAGTTTTTCAGTGTTTGCAATTGCTTGACGTGAAAGTTTTGAACTTCCACTTTCATACAAAAAAGACACCGCCAATCCCCGACATCCTTCCTCGTCTCTCTCATGTCCTTGAGGTGTATGTGGTGTGTGCCTTCTGAGATCAGGTGTCTTGCAGCACTGGTTCTGAACAACAAAATTGCTGAAGCTGTTAGAAGCTGCAAGAATACCCACTTCCTACTTTATTGGTGATATATTTTTGCAAAGTTGTTCTTACTCAGCTTCCCCATCTCAGGCAAATTAAGATTTAGAACAATGACTTTAAGTTCCTTTTTAAGCAGTTTTTGCTCTGTTAGTATAACAGTTTTCCTAGCAAACACAAGTCCTTTCTAAGCAGTGCATTTGAATTGTTTTAGCCTGTTACTCTACATTTATCTCATGCAGCATTTCCTCCAAAGTGAGTTCTCGGGAACATTGGCTCTACTGAGATTTTTTTTTTTTTGTTAGGAAAAAACAAAAAGCAGAACCCAGTTGTCAAGTATCTTAGGAAGTCCTTTATTTAGGAAACATATCATCCTTTGGAACACTCAGGAAATTTGTAAAGTTTGAAAATCTCTCTAAGATGTGGTGTATATATGCAATAGAATACTACTCAGCTGTAAAAGAAAATCAAACTTTGGCCATTTGCAACAACATGGGTGGAAACAGAAGGTACATTAGGGAAATTTTAAGCCAGAAGGGCAAAAACAAATACTAGATGGTGTCACTTATATGTGAAACATAGAGAAACAAAACAGAGGATCAGACGAAACTGAACCAGTATCAAACCTTAGAAATCTGAATGTAGAATTGAGGTTACCAGAGGGAGAGAAGGAGAGAAGACCAGACGGGACACGGTGGACCAGGTGGAAGAGGGCGGCTGCCTTGGTGGGTGTGGTGTTATGACACACATCGAAGGGTGTGACCCATACCTCTAAGTCAAATACAGTGCTGTAAACCAATGTTTCCTCAGTAAAATAAAACACAGTCTTCCTAGCCCAGACAGTGGGTTGGGACACAGGAAAGTATGTAAGTTGTTTCCTATGGAAATGCCTGAATGCTTGCTTCAAAGCCAGCCAACAATCCTCTTTCTAGGCCACAACAGTAACAGATAATCTTTGCAGAGTGCTTCCTCGACACCAGGCACTGTTCTAATACCTCTGCTTATGGAAATAGTCATATAACTCCTTAAAAACCTTCAAGGGTAGTTGGCATTACTGTTCTCATTAATAGGTATGGGACAGATGCAAATTGTTAATTCACTCAAAGTCTGACAGCTCCTGAAGCACAGAACCAGGATTTGAACAGCCTGGTTCCAAAGCTGTCCGTTGGCCCCCTCTGCACAGGAGTGTGGCTGAGTCCTCACTTAACCTCAATAGGCTCTTGCAAACTGTGACTTTATGCCAAACAATGTACAATGAAAGCAGGTCTTCAAGTAATATTGTTTGGCTTCCACAGAGATTGTATTTTTCTCAACATTATAACAAAATATTATTTGAGGACTTACTATATTGACTTGGATTCCTGTGTGGGAGCCAGAACCGTGGGGCAGAGGAGAAGGGAAAGATGAGAGCTTCTTTCTATTTCTAGAACACAGGGTTTATCTCCACAGTAATTGTTTACTTCCCACTCAGCACCACTCCTCCCACAGTGACTCTAAGTTACAAAAAAGCTACTTTCCTGAACCTCCCCCTCCCCAGCTCTTACCTCTTTCCAGACATCTACATGTGCTTAAGTATTCTCCCCACCAAATCCTCTTCAACCTTTTTCTTCTTTCCTCACTGGGAGACACCCACTTTCTCTTTGGGGTTCAGCTTACGTATCAGTTCCAAGAAAAAGCTTTTCCCCTTTGACTTCCAAGGATATTTAAATCACAGGAGGCTATACAGTCCTACCTTTACACTCATCATGGGATAACATAGTACCCGTGGACTTGCCCAAGGCTTAGGAGGAGAAAAGCTTATCTGTTTGTCTCTGCAGGGGCCCCACGGTCTAGCCCAGTACCCAGCACACACCTGTTGTTTAATGTTTTTTGCCACTCACAGCTATTGATATATAACATTTCCCCATGACTTGCCATACCCAAAACAACTATATCTCATCTACAATTTCCTTCTTCCTAATGCATAGAAAGGATAATTATATCAGACTTCCTTGTGCTACTGGAAGAAGGGGAGTGTTGTGTTTCTATTGAAGCACTGCCTCTCTGTCCTGTTCCATTTTCATGTGCCTCATCCTCCCTCCTCGGCCCTCCAACATCCGTCATTCCTCCCCCCTGCCTCTGACCCTGTCTGATGAGGGCATCCCTTGCAGCAACACTGCAATGAACAGATTCAGGTTAGCCAAGGCTCTAAGGAAAGTCCCTAAGACGACACTGACCAGTCCCAGAAGACTACCAGCATTAGGGTAACCCGGTCAGGTGTCCTGGCCCTTTAGGGGAGATGGCAGTAGAGATGCTATAGCAACAGTGCTATTGCTGCTCCTGGCTCCATTAAATGGTAAATGGTGGTAGGTCTCACCCGCTGAAATCAGGTCTGGTTGAAACAGAGCAGTAGGGGCAGAAGGCATCGTGAGAGGACAGCCTCCACTTCTTTTCCCTCCTGTAGCTATGCTGCTAATGTTATAATTGTGTGTGATAAAATCTTTTGTCTTTGAAGTTGCCTTATGAACTATGCAACATTACTCTACATTTTCATTTTTTAGTAGCTATTCTGTCAACATAAATCTAAAAGATTACATAAATGTTTTTTTCCATATATTTATGGAGCAGAATTTTAGGTGTTGGCTCACCCAGTTACTTATTCTTTCAACCAGAGCTTGTGAACCACATAGTACAAAGATAATTTGGATATGGGGGGGATTTGAGAATGGGTAGGACATAGTCTTTGCTTTCATGGTATATAATACACAAGGGCTTAGGCACAGAAATGGCTAATATCCTATAAGATATAACTTATAGGATATTGTATTAAATGCTATTTCTATTTTATAATGGAAGAACTGAGGTACCAGCAGGTCATTAGATTAAGGTTATCCAATAGAATGTTCTAGAATGAAAAAAATGTTCAATACCTGTGCTGTCTTTTACTATAGCCACCATAGTGGTTACTGAATATTCAGAATTTAGCTAGTGTAACTGAAGAACCAGGTTTTAATTTTATTTAATTAATTTAAATAGCCATCCCTGACTAGTGACTAATGTATTGGACAATACAGGTCTAATTAATAATATATCACACTAGTAAGCATGTGAGAACTCACAAAAGCACTGAGTTCTGAAGGTCATGCTGATGTGTCAATAATGTAGATGCTCCTGTGAACTTGAGACCCTCTTAAGTACCTGTGCACTTGACATCTCAAAAACTCTTCTAATTGAACATGCTAAAAATAAAACTCATGGTTTTCCCACATAACCAATCTATCATTTTCTAAAAAAATCTATTAAATTTTTTGGGCCTCCCTGGTGGTGCAGCAGTTGGGCGTTGTGCTGTGGAGCTGTCAGCAGCGGCGACGCGAGTTTGACGCCCGGCCAGGGAGATTCCCACATGGCGCGGCAGACCTCTCCTGCCTCGCCCGCTGCTCCCCTCAGCACTGTATTTCCGTCGATCTTCCTGTTCTGCTCCCCACTCTGTCTCTGGTGAACCCTCTCGCTGCCCCACGCCTCTGGCCTGCACTCCAGCTTGTATGCATAAATAAATAAATCTTTAAAAAAAATCTATTAATTTTTTTCACAGATACTGCTAGCTCTTTAGTCCAAGATCCTACCTGCATGAGTGCAATGGACTCCTACTGCTTTATACTGCTTCTACAACAATCCTTCCCAAGCATCAGCGTCTGACCAGGTCACAGTCATATTAGGTAAAATGCTAATGGCCATGAGTTTTGGCCATTCCTTCCTCTCTATTCTTATCTTTTCTTACTGTATTCCTTTCTTTCTCACCATGTAACCTCACTTCTTAGTCTTCATCAAACACTGCCAGTGTGAATAGAGAGCAGGTGGCATTTACGATGCCATTAGCATGTGTATATGTGGTCAAATACCATATACTATCATCATTTGGTTTCAGCAAATTTGAGGAAGCTCCAACAACACTGAGCAGGTGTCCCTAAGTAATAAAAATAAATACTTTTATTTAGGCCTGAGGTCTATCTTTGTTTAATATAAAGTTTTAGTTTATAGCAGACTCTCAGAGAGACTCAGGTTATATATGTCATTTTAACAGCGTTAGTAAGTATGAACAATGTAGGTAACAAAGTTAAATGGAGCTTATGTTAGCACACACAATGGTGTCCCTTGCTAACTAGTTTATCCCAGACCAAATCAGTCAGAAAATCAGGATTCATAATTTAAGGTCAGAGTACTGAGCACATGGATGATATAAAATATTTGGTAAAATTGGGGGCACTATTGGAGATAAGACTTTCTTCATTCATGTCACTACTATCTCTACAACATTTGGCATCTCCGTCCTACACATCTTTGCTACTGTTCCTTTTTACATTTATTGTTCCTATAATTTTAATTTTCTGTAAATCTTTCAGGAAGATTTCATAATCCACAAAATTTTTCAAGGCAGAAATGTTATCGTAGGACAAAGAAGCCTGCAGGCAGGTCTAGCGCTAAACAAAACAAAGTAAATTAAGTTTGTCTTCAAAGGCCCAACATCTCCTGTTGGTATCTCACTTCCCTTTTTAGGTTCTTTCAAACTCTGGTTCAGGAAGGAAAGTGGTTGTATTCAAGGTGTCTTTGCCACCAGTGAAAACAAGAGTAACATATGCATTTGATCTGTTAGGCCATAACTTAAAATTATTTGTCTCTTATAGGCGACCAGGAGGGATAAGTGGTGTCCGGGAGTCTTCTGTGAATTTGCACAAGTCATCTCGAAGGCCAGCCAGTGTCCACAACAGGCTGGTCTGTAATGGCTCAGAGCAACTGCTCAGTTTACAGGGTGTCCTTTTCTTGGCTGTCTCCACCCTGCCATTTTAATTCTATCCAGAGCTTCCCTGAGGAAAACAAGTTACTAATATTGCTCAAAACAAGCTACTGTTGACTTTACAAAACAAAGACAAGTATTTATCTTGAGAAAAGATGAGTAAAAAAGGGAAATTTATAATTGTTATCAGGTGAGATTTTGAGATGATGAAAATTCATCTGATGACTAACTTGGTTGTATTTAACATCTTAAAAGAAAAGCCAAATTTTAAGAAATGACATAGTGCTGTATTAAAAGCTGATTTTCCAGACCAATTTTGTGATCATATTAATATAGTTACAAAATAACCTAAAGCAGATATTTGCCAAAATTTTGAGGTGAAATATAATTTAATGAATTGATTGATGAAGTCTGAAATACTTTGCAATGCTACCCTTAGAATAGAATAACAAAAAGTTAAAGTAAACAATTCAGTTATTTTAAACAAAAGTTTGGTGAATTTTCACCTACAGAGGTATACTTAATAAAACCACTAAGGTTGTTGACTATTTAAATTATTTTATAACTAAAATGTAAAAATTTGAAAACAAAATTTATTAAGGTAAGTTTGTACATGAACATCCTAACCTACTGGGTAATATAATTCAAATATTTTTTCTGTTCACTCACAGAATACAAAATGGTTAGTTTTTAATACCTTTTCAAAGAATTTTCACATTGTATCATTGTGAAATCTATTCAAAGGAAAGACTAATTTCATATTTACAGATTATGCCATTTAAATTGCTACTACCAAAGACTGAGCTTATACTTTAATATACTTTGTTGAATGGAGATGCTGAAGTAACTTCCATCATTTTGCTGGGTGTGACTTAAAAAAGATGTCTTCAGTCAATAACATATGTATTTCTCAATGGTTCACCCCTTGCCCAAAATTTATCTTAATGGTGTTACAGAGCGATAACTGTTGGAAATATATTCTGAAATAGTTTATCTCAAAAGTGAAAGGTGTACCAGCTGTTCTGATCTATTTAGAAAATTTTATAGAAATTATATGAATTTATTAAAAAATAATATCTGTCCCATGGACATCTTTCAATTTCTATATACATGTATATTAAGTAGAAAGCAATATAAATAAAATAAAAAGTAATTTTGACCCACCTTTAATTAATTTTGGTTCCAGCTTAATATGATGTTAGCATTTTTAACTTAAGTCTGGAATCTATATCAAAATCCTTTTTTGAAGTCTATATAATTTTAAAATTCTAAATAATGAATAATGAGTGCTACTAAAGCACTCAAATACACTTCTCTGTCCCCTTGTAGATAGAGTTTATAGTGTATGTAAACATTGCTTTTCTTGCAAGACAGTTCAAGAATGAAAAAATTAAATATTCAATTAGCTTCTTCAGGACTTTTTGTTCTATTTTATCTCACTAGATACAAACACTACATTGGCAGATACAATAACAATACATGAGGATGAATGCATTTTTCAAATTTTTTTTTTGCAGTGTGTGTACCCAAATCTTAGATGATACTCTGCAGACAATCCATTAAGTAGTTTTCTTCTACTAAGCTTTACAACAGTTGTCTACTAATATTTCCCCCTTAGATGCATGATTTAAAGTTCCCAGTCAAGATGGAACGCAGATCATGTGTATATCAAGCGCTGCTCATCCCAAATCTCTAGAAATGATGAAAAGGGTAATTGATTAAAAACAAATGAATCAATCATAAACACACTGGAAGGCGAAAAAGTAAACCCACAATGCACCAGAAGTCTTGAGGAATACCTAAAACGACATCAGTTGAAATAAACAGAGATTGCTGAAATAGAAAACAGAAGCCGGAAGAGAACACAAGACAGAAAGCTATAAAAACAGGAGCCTGCCAAGAGTGTCTACATGTAGACAGAGAATGTCAGGGGGAGGAAAGGGCCCGGCGAGGACCTGGGGAAACGAAGTAGGTATAGGTATATCCAGATGGTTGGACTTCTACACAGTAGGGTCATGAGCACAATGGCTGAGACCTTGGGTGTGCGAAGCTGAGCAGAGCTTCAGCCGACTACTATGTGCACGAGGGAGGGGCCAGGGTGAAGTCTAGTCACCGAAGTGGCGGGCCCCACAGCACACTCTGGCTCTTTTCCCAAGCTGGCTGCACAAGCAGAAACAGCAAACAGTCTAGCTGAATCTCACCTATCAATATGCGCCAAAGAACCTCCAAACATTCAAGAAAAGCAACTATCCAAGAAAGGAGTATCAGCAAACAGTAGAACTCACACCTAAGGAAACTGCAATGCCATGAGAAGAAAGAAGATATTGCATCTAAAAGAAGGTCAAGTTGGTATGATAATGAAAATCTTTTATGTTGTGTTTCAACAAAATAAAAATTAGTTATTGGATGACATTCTTACTTGGAGGGACATTCTTACTTCTGATAGTTACTGTCTATTTTTCATCCGCTTTGTGATGGGTTCTTTATTTGAACACTATCTCCTTCTGCCCATTAATAAAGATCATTAGGGGCCTCCCCGGTGGTGCAGCGGTTAAGCGCTGCACAGTGGAGCTGTTGGCAGCAGTGTCGCGAGTTCGACGCCCGGCTGGGGAGAATCCCACATGGCACGGCAGACCTCTCCTGCCTTGCCCGCTGCTCCCCTCAGCAGTGTATTTCTGATCTGCCTGTTCTGCTCCCTGCTCTGTCTCTGGTGAACCTTCTCACCGCCCCACGCCTCTGGCCTGTACCCCAACTTGTATGTATAAATATAAAAAATAAATCTTTAAAAAAAATAAATAAAGATCATTAGGCTGTTGCCAATGAATTGACTCTCAATGCTTAAACAAGAACTGGTGCAAAATACTTTTCATATATTTCTGTTTAATCCTCACAATAGCCCTCTGATAGCACTGATGGATTGTCCCCACTAACAGATAAGAAAACTGAGGTTTAGAGAGGTGAACACTTTCTGGGGGATTGCACAGTAAGCCGTGGAGCTTGTAGTAGGACTGAGGTGCAAAGCAACAAAGTGTCTGCTTTGAACTCTCCCTGGTGAAAAGCAATTGTGTACACATTTGCATTTTTCAAAACAAACAAACAACTGAAAATATGGCCCTGGCTTTATAATAATTCTCACATTTCATGGATCACTCAGGGTTGAGCATATTTTGCAAGCTCTCCTGTCAAATTCACAGTGAGGGAAAAAGTTTCCTGTTTACAAAAACACAGTGACAAGCTGGAAGAAAGACTGCTTTTATCAATGCCACATCCACATTCCCCTTTTATCACCAGGCTCACAAATGCAGGAATCTTTCAGCATCAATACTTGAGAGTACTTTTCTTAAAACTCATACCTTTGAAGATCATTTAAAAGTTTACAGAGGAAACTCTCCAAATTTGAGAACAACTGCTAGGCTTTCTTTTGCATTGGCTTCATTTCTTTTAAATACTATGTACACATAGGTCTATTTTGAAGATTAGCTGCTCAAAACACTAAACTTGAAAAAGATGCATGTTGGGGCCTCCCTGGTGGCACAAGGGGTTAAGTCTCCACACAATCAAGCTATCAGCAACCACTGCAGCATGAGTTTGATCCCTCAGCCAAGGGAGCTAAACCACATGGCGCGGCAGACCTCTCCTGTCTCACCTGCTGCTCCCGTCAGCAGTGTATTTCAGTAGATCTGCCTGTTCTGCTTCCCATTCTGTCTCTGGTGAATCCTCCCCCACACACCCCACCCTTCTCCCCCCCCACACCTCTGGCCTACACCCCACTTTTTAATGCAAAAATAAATAAAAATAAATCTTAAAAAAAAAAAGAAAAAGATGCATATTCTCACCAAGTGGTGAGTTATCTAGATTCAGACCATAAAACATTTATTGTTTTTAACTCTACTCATCCCTTAACCCTCCTGGTCAGCTGGGGGGGGGGGTAGGAAGAGGTCTATCACCAAGCACAGCCTCCCAAGGACACCCATGTGGTCACATTGGGTGGGACTGTGGGCTCCATTATTGTTGTGGCATCTGTCAAAGAAGCAATGGTTCTTAGAGTAATACAAAATTATTCTGATTTTCAAAGTCTGTTTATCTTAGTGCTTACAGTTTTTTGTTGACCTTGAGTAATGGTTAACATGGCTTTTAATTCAATGAATTGTAATTACATATGTCAAGTTAAAGACATTGTGCTGAGCTAACCTGGAGGCCACTGCAGGGAGCAGGACAGGAAAGAAATGGAAAAAAAGAGGAGGGGAGGGGATGACAATAGAAAATAGGAAGGCAGGAAAGAAGGCAAGAGTGACAAGAGGCCTTGATTACAGATGTCCTATGTCCACTGTGCTTGTCCAGACTGGAGGTCAAGGTCAGCTGGATGTACCAGTCAAATGTTGAGTATAATTTAAGGGCAAACTGTTACAACAGTGAACTAGCTTAATGCCTCTAAGGACTACAGACACCCCTCAGACATCCTTGGACTTCTTTATGGCCTAGCAAATGAAAGGTTAAGCCTGAGGTAGGAAAGAACTTTCAGGACTCACGACCCAGCACTATATATTTGAATAGCACCTTTGCACTTACCCTAAATAGGCAAATTAAGATCAACCATAGGCTACCACCTGTTCACTTAAACAGGTCACTCACTCATTTCCATGTTTTGATGTAATCACTAGCTTCTAATATTCTTTCTCAGTGCTGTAGCATTTCTTGCATTTTTTGAAAAATATGACCAGAAATTCTTCCTCTCCCACCATCCTTTTTACCTCCCTATACCCCCGCTGGGATTGTTCTCTAAGACTGTTTTTTTTGTTGTTGTTTTTGTTGTTTTTCAAAAACAGCCTGCCTTAGAACCTCTTGGTGGTGTTGATAACCATTCAAATTCCTGGAGTAGTCATTGGGGGCATTTTCATGCAACTTCAATTTTGAGCTCCTCCAAAAGACTAAGGCGCAGTATTGATGTTCTCTTACTCATTCTGAATATATGACCTCTGTGCTGTTGCTTGGAATGTCTATTCACTTTGGCCTTCTTCCTCGTTAGAGACCCGTTTAGTGTCACAATGATCAAAAAGACAGGTAGGGACATTGGTTTGCATGGTTGTCCCTGTAATATTTTAACTCAAGAAAGAACCTGGAAATGTTCAGATTCCAGGTCTGGTAGAAGAAAGTTCCTCTGGTGCACTTTGAGTTTTTAAGGGTTTCTGGTTATTAAATGGCACTGGAACTAAAAGGAGGTAAAAACTCCTGATTACTATACCCATTTGGAATACTTGAGTTCCGAAACTTATGTTGATGGGTCGAACTCTCTTGGATATATTTTATTCATCCTCAGTCTGTTTCCAGGAATATAATGGCTATCAAGTGGGGATATAAAAGAAAACTTCTTCCCCTACCCTGCTGGCTTGCCCTGGCCGTTCCTTCCCACTTCTTAGACTTTCAGAAAAATAGTGAAGAAGACTTTGAAAGCTTTGAATAAGAAACTTCCTCTTATATGCAAAGGAAAACAACAGCTGATTTAAGGTTTGGGGTCAAAGACAGCTGAACTATTGCAAATAAGAAATGGAAAGTGAGTTCTCTCTATTCCTCCCTCCCCCCATTGAGAAAAAACTCAAAATAATGAGGAAAGAAAAGAAGAAGGTGAGGCCGCAAGGGAGCAGAGGGTAGCTTGAATTGCAAAATACCTTGTTGCTTTTGGAGGGTGATTGCCAAGATTTCATTTTAAGTTTCTAACCTCAACACAGTGTAAACTCCTTAGTCACCAAACACTTTCAGTGAGATCTGTCACACACATAATGCCTTCTGTGAGCACTTTGCAGTGAAAACTAAGGAAAAGTAGCGAGTCTTGTTTGCCTGAGGGCCACAGGAGCAACTCTTAAAGTGATCTAAGAGGAAGTAGAAGCTGAAAGCTAAACATGACCTTGAGAATTCAAGTCATTTGGTCTCTTCAAGTCACTGATCTCTTGTGAAGAACATTACATTTTTCAATAAAACATGAACTGATGTTTGGAATTAACTTGATATTCTAAGGAACATGCTAACAGCTTTTCTGTTTCCAACATTAGCTTTTCTATTTCAACATCAGACTGACACAGGCAATTCTCCGTGTCTTCTTATTAGTAGTTCACAATTCAACAACTTCTTTGATTCTCATGGCTCCATAAAGCTCAGCATTTTCTGTGTGGTCTACAGAAAGATTTTATTGATTCCCAGAGAAAGGAGATTTGTATCTATGATATAAAGAATGGGAAAGAATATGCAAGATGATGAAGAACACAGGAAAAAAGCAGAAAACATGCTTGATGGAGTGGTGGGAGAGCATCTGTTAGCTTGAGTGGCAGAGACTAACTGCTACAGACTGAATATTGGTGTCCTCCAAGTACAGGTGTTGAAACCTAATCCCCTATATTCTGGGGTTTCTGAGGTGATTAGATCATTAGGGGGGAGCCCTCATTCATGGGATGGTAGCCCTTATAAAAGAGACCCCAGAGAGCTACCTCATCCCTTCTACCACTTGAAGACACAAAGGAAAGACAGTCATTTATGAAGCAGGAAGTGGGCTCTCACCAGACTCAAAATTTGCTGGGACCTTGATCTTGGACTCTTCAGTCTCCAGAACTGTGAGAAATAAATTTCTGTTGTTTATAAGTCACCCAGTCTAGGTTATTTTGTTATAGCAGCCTGAACTGACCTTGAGCATGTCCTAGTCCACCCAAACAACAGGTACAACAGACAATAACTCAGTGGTAGTGGAGAAAACAGGAGTTCCAAAGAGGTACAGTTTCAGAAGGTCTAGAGACCTAATCTGGCACAAATAATTTCTCCTGTGATGGCTAGGAATTCATGGCTGCAGAAAAAGCAAAGAAAGAATATTTCTACAAAAGAGTGAGGTTCCCTGCTTATGAAACTGCTCATATTGGGTCTAGAAAATTTAATTTAAAGTAAAACGAACAGCTGAAATGTATTTTATACAATTGCCTTATCTTCCTTTAATATATAACTGCTTCTGAACTGAAGAGCAAGCAACAATTATAGTGAGTGTGTGGTGTATGTGTCTGTTTGTTTGTGTATGTATCTTTCTTACTCAATATGAATAATTCAGAGGCTAAATGTTGCAGAGCAGGGAGTAGTGGGGTTCCTGGAGAGGCTGAAGTTTAGATCCTCAGGAACTGAGAGTTCAAGTTTTGCAATTTCTTTAAGGTAACAATTTGAAAGAGGAATAAGAAATACTATAGAATTTTAAAATAAGTCGCTAAAAGGGAACATTTTTGACATTAATCTAGGATTCTTTTGTCACTTAATAATAGTTGAACATAGGAGCACAGGGGACTGTGGTGACAGTTCACAGGTGAATTGGTGGTGGGAAACCTACGGGGAATATACAGAAATGTAAAAGACACAAATACAAATAACAACAAAAAATTAATAGTTGAACAACTTTTATTCTGGAATATGGAGAACAAAGACTCGAACTTTGAATCTCTGCCATATTTATCCTCTGTGTCATTTTTTAGGACAGATTTTTAGTTGCCTGGTTGCTCTAATCTTATCACCAACGAGTTGATTTTGAAAGTTAGATGACCGATCTTATTGCTCTGAAAATTATAAGATCAAGAAAAGAGAGATGTCATGTGCCAAGAACTTTTCCCTGTGCCCCTCTTGACCTCTATAGGGCTACAGCCCCCACTCTTGGAAAAGTAGAGCTTCTTGCCAGGATCACACCCCCGGCTGCAAAAACCGTTGTGGTATGCAGCACTGCAGCTGCAGAGAGCTGCAGCCTGTTGCAATAAATATAAACAGCTGATTCTACAGCACAAGTTCTTACTTTGGGGAAAGAAAAACCTCATTTGGCTTTCTGTTCAGATTTTTTTTTTTCTATAACCAGATGTCTGATCTTCAGTTACATTTTCCTGATAATATCTCTTTCTGGTGAGTGTTCTGGATGTTTTTTTCTACCTTTGCTATGCCAAATAGAATAAAGTGACACAGTTTTTCTTCAGTGCAGTTCAAACTGAAGAAGAAATGTTTCTTGCCTGTTTATTCTGCTTAACATAGCAGATAAATGTCTCCAGTTTTAGACCTATTTTCTCTTCCTTGTTTCCTATACTTTGCTAAAGCGGATAAGCTAATGCCTTAGAGTTATTTCATAATTATCATGATTGTGCTTTCTCTAAAGGAATAGGGAATTTCCAGATGTTTTGATAAAAACAGGTAGCTGGATTTCTGCTCCCAGTGCACAATCTTGTTCTACCTATAACTGGATTTATTTTTGGATTATAAAAGTTTATTTCATTTTCTTTTGAAAATCAAAAACATGCACAAAGGGGTGCTTTTAGCATATGAACCCACATTCAGACATAGTTTTCTTCAAGTTGCTGAAGGAAGAGCCTCGAGTAGCAAATGCACATTTTGGAAATCTACCTCTAAAACAGGTTTTATTTGGCTTGACTTGAAAATTATTTTAGTAGATGAAGCAAGGCTTCTCCTGCCCAGTAAAAGAAACTGAATAATATCATGGTACATTTGCCCCAATCTATACAGTGAAATTTTTTATACATGTGTAAATGCAATTGAAAGTAAAACAAGAAGTGTTTTTATGTATTTGGTTGTTAGATATGTAATTGCACTTGGTTATTAGACTCGACTTTCTTTTCATTCTCTCTCAATTGCAATTTCATATTAATACTCTCAATTCCATAGGTTGCATAACTATTCAAGAAATAAATTAAATTTGATGACATTTGGTTTATAGCAAGTCATCCCATAGTAAATTTCACATTTTATTTGAGGATAAGTCAGTTATGTAAAGTGAAATGCTTATTTCTACTGCAAATGGCTATACCTTCTTTGCTATTGCACCAATGCTACTATTGCTGATATAATTCCAGTTGAGTGGGCAATATTTATACATTTTCCTTTATAAGCAGATTAAAAATATACCAACTTCTGCCTTTTGATGACAGGAAGAATTATTACAACAGGGTAAACCATGCATACTAGTCTAAACTGGGTTTTACAGAAATTTCTCTTCCCATAACTAAGAAAAGTGCCAGTCCTTCCTATAAGTACGGCAAATGGCATATGAGAATGTGAGGAAACACTCCCCTGTAAATTAAATGATAAGTGTTGACTACTGATATGTTAAAATTAACATTGAAGACTAGTTGGGTGAACATATGGAAGTGTGAAGATGTACTCCTCAAATTAAATAACTATACAAAAGACTGACAAGTAAAAATAAAGACTAGCTGGTTCTGGAGAATATTGACTCCAAAGAATATTGAAAGCCAAACTGGGCACCAAGCAAGGAACCAGGAACCTAAATGTGCTGAGGGGACTTTTCAATGGCAGAATGATTCATGCTCTGACAGGAGGAAGTTTGCTTTTCTCACAGGTCAGGCCTAGTGGTTCTTTCCTTTTCTTGGCTCATTTTTCTATCCAGTATTTTATTTCTCTCCTAGTCTAAGTATAAGACAACAGGCAGATAAAGACTTAAAATCTGGGCCTCCCTGGTGGCGTAGTGGTTAAGCACTGCGCTGTGGAGCTGTCGGCAGCGGCGATGCCGGTTTGACACCCAGCCGGGGAGATTCCCACATGGCGTGGCAGACCTCTCCTGCCTTGACCACTGCTCCCCTCAGCAGTGTATTTCTTATCTGCCTGTTCTGCTCCCCGTCTGTCTTTGGTGAACCCTCTCACCACCCCACACCTCTGGCCTGTACCCCAGCTTATATGTATAAATAAATAAATCTTAAAAAAAAAAAGACTTAAAATCTAACTGGTCACAGGGAATTTGCAGGTTAGTGGGGGTCAGACACAATCAACCTATCACGCCAGGGGTAAAGTCCCCCCCACGTGGCTGAATCTCCCCCTTGTCCCACCTTAATAGTGTCAGAAGACTCCTCAGCACAGTAGACTTAGGGAGGGGTTAGGGGTGCAAATATCCTTGACCAGTGAGCTGAGTCAGATGAGGCAACACAAGACTCAGTGGACACTCAGTTCACATGAGTAGCTTGCTGCCTGCCTTGTGACTTGATGGATTACTTGGAAATATAATCCCTGGGTTATAACTGAAATACTTAGCTGGCATTAAATAATGAGGAAAGGAGCTACTAAGTTATTCCTACTCCAACATTCAAATAAAGTGACAAAAACAAAATAAGCAAGATAAACATATCCCAAACTCACTAGCAACCACCATACAGACAAGGAACATAACCTCACTGATAAACTTCAAGAATTGGTATCTAAGGAACAAAGATTCTGGTGCCACAGGAGACAAATGAAGTTTTCTACCTACTCCCTGAGTCCAGAAGCAATAATCAGGAAGATGGAAATTCTAGAAGAGCATGTGAATTCTCCTCACCACACTTCAGGTGGAGAAGTGGACTCAGAGGAGGGTGAGCAGCCTGGGAAAGTTCAAGGAGAAGCTTCTAGTGTTTAAGGAGAAGACCCTAGGCACTATACCATAATCACACCAGGGTTAGAAGGGGGGTGAGCTGCCAGCATTGGCCTTGCCCTGCTAGAGAAGATTGGATGAGATCTCAAGAATGAAAGAGCATTCAGCCCCCTGGAAAGGACTGTCCGTAACTATCCCCCACCCCCACCACAGAAGAGTGGACTAAAAGCACCCAGGTGAGGAGACAAACTCTTCACACTAGATTAAAACAAGTAAATAAATGCATTTGTCCTCCAGCAACTAGGTCAAGAGAAATGGCATGACACCTGTATATATTGAACAGAGAATCTCTGAGAGAAAATATAGAGAAGATACTGAAGATCTGAGAAGATACTGGGGATACAATGAGAGTTAGACATTTTGGTTCAGTTTTTAAAATGTGAAGACATATTTCTTTGGAAATATAAATATAAAAGTAAATCATTGTCAAAGAGGGAAATTCAGGCTGACTTCAGACTTTACAGTAAATTTAAATGTTAGAATATAAAAATAAAGAACATGGAGCTGTTTATAAAAATGTGAAGATGTTGGATAAAATAAAACAGCAAAGGATGCTTTCGAGATGATACAGCAAGGAACACGTTGTTCAAGACTTGAACAGGGTTTAGACTAAGGAACTGGTGTAATTTAGAAGAACTGAAGAGAGAAGTTTAGAACTCAGGAAAGATGAAGAGCAAGTTCCTAAGAGTTGATGAGGGACTTGGATGGTTTAAAAACAAGGGAGGCATTTCTCTTACGGAATCAAACTCAGGTAAGCTGCTCAGTTAACGGTAAGTGTTTCACCAGACATTTTTTAAAAATTGTTTTAAAAAGATTTATTTTATTTATTCATCCATACAAGAGCTGGGGTGTAGGCCAGAGGTGCGGGGGAGGAGGGAGCGGTGAGAGGATTCACCACAGACAGAGTGGGAGGGAGGACAGGCGAATTGACTTAAATACACTGCTGAGGGGAACAGTGGGGAGAAACAGGAGAGGTCTGCTGCACCATGTAGGCTAGCTCTCACTGCAGTGGCTGTGGATAGCATCATAGTGCTGAGACTTAATCCCTTGCACCACCAGGGAGGCCCCTTCTCAGACATTTCAACCTGGATAGAAGGGAGACCATGGAAAACTGCTTTCCCAGGGGGTGAGAAAAGTAGAGTGGGCTCAGGCCGGAGTAAAGTAAGAGGAGACGCCAATCACAAGGCACACACCTGGCACCTGGAGAATCTGAGAGTGTAACAGGGTGGTCCCCAGGGAAAGGGGAGGTTCCAGGTTCCCTGTCCCACCCAAGGGAGGGTGGAACTAAGCAGGGAGAAGACTGGAGAAGGAAGGAAGAAGGATGGAGAGCAGCAAGGAGACCTAGAGGAGGCGCATGGAGCAGAGAGACATGTGAAAAACCTGCACTTGCTTCTTGGTCTTGGACTGGTTGACAAAGATGTGGTGAGAGACCCATGGAGAGGCTGACAGTGGCAGCTTTTATCTTGCTTTTGCTGTTTTCCTTCCAGACTGGTCCCAACTTTTCTGCCCCTTTCTTATGGGTCTTCACCAGGAGGTGCCTTAGACCTGTGGCAGGCTTTTGGAGCCTTGTCCCAAATGCCTTGTTTGACTGGGCTTTTACCCATGAGGTGCCGCGCCCTGGCTAACCCGAGTTGCCTAAAGGCGCAGCACGGAGCTAGGACCTTCAAGGAAGAGTTCCTTAGGTAGCCAAGAGGCGACATCTCTTCCCATAACTACTTTAACTCACAAATATTTTCTAAGTTAGACCTATAACTTTCTTAAGATATGCCTGCAGACATAACCTCTCCATTGCCTAAGACCCCATGATTGGGTCCAGGTGCTGAACTGCTCCTTCGATAAGTACATTCTTGCCTGATCATGGGTTGGTGTCCTGTACAGAAACATTTACTCCCCCTCCCCTTACATTCCCCTGCCTGCTTCTGGGAATCAGCATAAGATGGCTTCTGTGATTAACCACTTCAGGGAGTTGGAATAAGATGGTTCCTTTGATCAGATTCTGGTTTCCAGGCAAAAAGGACATTACACTATTGCCTTTTAGGATCCAGGCTCAGGGCAAAGGTAAATCATTATGTTTATACCTCATACCTTAGAAAATTTACCTTAAGCAAAAAATATTTTCCCCAGAAACCACCTGATTGTAAACAAAATGTAATCAATCATGTGCTTAACAAAAATATGTATCCTGTTATTTTTACCTCACTTTTGTAGTCAATCATTATCTTTAGAAACTATGCCTGCTAGCCAATTTTATGGTATAAAAAAACCCCACTGTTGGGGCAATAAACGGAGCAGCCTGATCACTACTCGGTGTGCGTGCTGTCTCTCACTCCCCTTCCCCTTCCCTCCTGCCACGGACACTTTCCCCACCACTCCCGGGAACCCAACCTCGGTCGTCGGAGCCGGCCTCCGACAATGAGGGGATGGGTAACTTCAGGTATTTGATTTGGAAACTGAATTCTTTGTCTTCTCTTTGTTGCATACTAGTTGTCTTAATGTTCCCTTCCATTAAAGGTCTCATGCACTAGAGTATGTTTTGTCTTGATGAGACAAATGGCAGAACCTATTTAGAGCCAGCAGGTTTGTGATTCTGAGTGTGCCCCCCTACCCCTCCCTGTAACGAGAGCACAACAGCATGTGGAGGGCCATGTAACCACCTGAAACACTGTTTTGAGCAACCAATTCCTGTCTGTGTTCCACAGAGCTCTGTCTAAGCTTTTCCATCCTGAAATAGTCCAGTCTGTGATATGTCTTAGAGTGTACTGGGATCTGCTTTTCAGGTACTTTGTTCTCAGATTCTAAAGGCATGAATCATACCAATGCTTGCAGAAATTCTGCTGACCCCTGAATTCTAAAAGGTGATTCTGTAGCACAGAATCCCTTTTCCATTACAGGTAATGGGTAGGAACAATTCACATGGATTTGAAATGCTTTTCAATATATAAGTATCTAATAAAGTAATTTTAAAAGAATCCATGCAAAAGGAGAGTGAGGGAACTAGAAATGCATTAGCCTCAGGTCTATGAAGGAAAATCTTGCCCCTCCAAGAAATAAGTTACTTATCAGTGACAATAGTCCAAATACCTTTTGGTTGCAAATTGCTTTGGTTGCAAATTGCTGTAGGCCGTATTATTTAAAGTGACACATAGCAGATAAGGAGGGGTCAGCTTACCCTTTTGCCTTTGCCTAACACCCTCTGTGACCCTGGCTTTACCCCTTCAGTTGTCAAGAAGCCTAATTGATCATTCTTAAAGTGAACATGTGGAACAACAGGTCTTTGTTCCTCTGTATTAAGAAGAGAAGACAGGTAGAAAAAGGATTGGATTGAATATTTCTCAGCAGGTTTTTTATTTTGTTTTTGTTTTTTTTTTTTAAGTAACTTCTGCGTGCAAAACAACACCCAGGGTTCTTAACAGCCCAAACTTGTGAAGGCACACAAGTTTGCTTCAGAAGAAGTCTTTTGCCACTGCTCTTGGTCCAACAGGAACCAAAGAAGAGGTTTGTTCAGAGAATATTTTGAACACCCAGATTTTTTTTTTTTTTTGGTAAAGCTTAGGCTTTCACAAATTTAAATGGTTCTGGAAATTAAAAGTTATTAGCTTTTAAGCCACATTCAGAAAAGCGACATGCTTTACTGAAATTCATGGTTGACAAGTTGGTAAACTGAATATAGATTTACAACATAGACCTTGTGTAATATATGCATTTTGCATCCAAGTTCCATTCAATTGAGTGCAAGTCTATTGGCAGGGGTTATCTTTTGGGCTAAAGCAATTGCTAAGCTGTACACAGTATTAATACTAAATTTAGATTAAATAGATTTTGGTGACAGGACAAATCTTAGCAACTAATAAGGATCACATTATCCCTGTACTCTAAATAAATAATGGTAAGCATACTGGCCTCAGTTTTATATATTATTATATAGATATATTATTATATTATTTATAATAATGATGATGACATGTTTCAACCAAAGGACAGAGAAAAGGAGCGGAAAGAGATTTTAGGGTTGAACTTACGCTTCATCTATTTTCTCATGATATCTTAAGGTTTAAGAGAGGCAGCCCAGCAGGGAGGGCTGGAAAGGGGACATAGACTCTGGAATCCCTGAGAAGTCAGGATTAGCTCCCCCTGCTTGATTACACTGTGACTTTGGGCAAGCAGCCTAACCTCTCTGGGCTTGAGTTTCTGCATGTATCTCTTACATCATTAGGATCTTGGGAGGAATAGCAGGGTTGAGTGTATCTGCCATATAAATAATCCTCAACACATGATAAATATTTTTAATGGTTTAGACACACATGCTAAAGATAGAGAGTTTGAAAAATCAGGAAGGAATCAGATAGAAGGCTAAGAAAACAGTTTCAGAGTTTTGGAAAACTATAGGGTTATTAACTGAAACATTAGTTTGAACACTGTATACTTTGTAATTCCGGTATAGTTTTAATCTTCTTAAATTGAAGAAATAGCAGCGATAAGATACGAAACAGCAGACCTGACAACTAAGAAATTTTCTGTGTTCAGAAAACAAATACTTTTTATCACATTTATAAGATTATTTTCTATTGCACGATTTCTAATAGCAAAAGTTTGGGTACAACAAAAGTTGTTAAATTAATTAGGCAAGACCTCCACTTATTGGAATATTACACAGCTCTAAAGAATAATCAGTTATCTCTTGTTAATATATGGAAAGATATACAGGATTAATTTTTTTAAGCAACAACTAGAATATTGCATATGGTATTCTACTTTGTGAATAAAGCCAGGAGGATTAGTATCTATTATATTTACTTGTGCAAGCATAATGAAACTTTAGGTAGACCTGGAGATTCACAAGAACGGTAATTGTGGAACAAAGCCTGGGAAGACCCCATAAATGGTGGACAAGGAATAAAGGTGGCTTTTTACTGTATATCATTTTATAATTGCTGCTTTGGGGTCAGATATAATTTCTACTTTAAAAATATGTTTTAAAATTAAATGCTTTAAAAACATGAATACTTTAAGAGGGCATTATTCAGAATTTAAAGCTATGAAAAAGATTCCTTTATCCTGATATCAATCTGAAGTGAGTTTTAATTAAGAATAATTGAGCTTTGATTTTTGGACGAGGTAGATAAAGAGCAATAGGATCCATTTGGAATTATAATATATCCTGAGGAATCAGAGATTGGAAGTAGAATACACTGAGAGCATTTAGAATCTAAACTGTGTCTTGGGACACCTGAGCAGTGGGAAGGTATATTAAGATGGGGGGTGGGAGGAGAGAGGAAAGGGTTGCAAAGGGCAGAAGAAAGGCAAGGATCTGCTGACTAAGTAATTTGACTTGGATCCATTGGAGCACATAATACTGAGTATCAGCTCAGAGCTAAAGTTGCCAGGACTGTAGATGCAGAAAGAGGACTTCATTAGCATTTTTGGAATTGCATTCAATAGCATCACACCAGATGAATGGCTACCACCATTCAAACCTGATAGAGGGATAGAAACAAGGATGACAGACGTGAAGAAAGTCACCAAAGATTTCTCTTGGCATGAAGTCATAATCATAAAGTGGAGGTTACAATAGTTAATTTTTATCTAAGGTACATGCGAATACAAAAGGGAAATAAAAAAGGATCTTTGAGAAGGTCTTATAAAAATAACAGTTCTGAGTTACAGACCAGTATTAAAGAAGGTGATCGTAAGGAATCAAAATTGTAACAAGAATGCATCTTTTTGAAAGGTGAATGATGATAAACTCATTCCAAACTTGCCCTCTACATAATAGATTTATAGGAGATTTGATTTTCTGGTCTGTTTATCAATGCCAAGAAATCCTGTTCTCAGGAAGGTGACATATACAAGATGCTCCTACAGAGCTAAAAGAGAATATCAACATTTAAACCTATGCTGTCTTTAATTAGACCATATATATTAGAAAAATATTATAATGAAGTGGTCACTTGTCAGCATCCTTTCCTCCTTTATAATATAAAACAGTTACACATTATTTGCCTAAAATACTAATTTTTTCAATTATTGGAGAGCTCTGTTCACTATGAAGATTACAAATCTTTACCACACTGGTGAATATCAAATTATAGCATGTGCCATAGTATTGCAATATCAATTCTGGTTAAAAAAAGCAACAACAACAAACTAAACCATTTGCCCATAAAAATAATGTATCCTTTGGTTTATTTTCCCAGTTTTGTATCATTTCATGAATCAGAAAGTTCAGCAAACTTTCACTGAGAAATGAAAAATAGCTTAAATATAAGAGCGCCATTTCACAAGAGTCTGTTCATCTCTTATTTGGATATTGTGCTTTAGAAACATATGAAAAATGTGTGGACATTTAAAATCACACAGAGGGAACTTTTCAACGTATATAATCTTGACATTTTGGACCGAGCAGGGCTGTGCATTGCAGGGTCTTCAGCAGTGACCCAGCTTTTTGCTACCCATTAGATGCCACAGCACACTTCCGCTGGGAAAATCAAGTGTCTTCAGACATTGCCGTATGTCCTCTGGGAATCAAAATTCCCTAGTTTAAGAACCACTGACTTAGAGGTTTGCTCATCTTTCTTTCTTTGTGGTGGTAAGAGTAACAACTGTCTCATCAAAAGAAATGGAACCAAACTAAGGACATCTATGAAATGCTTATCATTAAGCAAAACTACATATTGACCAAATAGATGTATTTCCTCCAACGCCCAAAACCAGCCCACGAAGGCATTTTCTCCCAGAATGACTACATAGGATAGAGGTCTTCTACCTTCTTGGACCTCCCACATCAAAGGAAGAAAGATACTAAAGAAAAGTCAACAAATGCATAGGAGTGTGGGGGACGGAGCCTTTCTTGTTACTTTTTTCCCCAGAAGCTAAAACACCCTCTGCTGTGGAACAAAGCATGGTAAATAGAAAAGAAAAAAAAAACAAACTCACCATTTCCAGCAGCACCTTTTCGGTACTTGGAAAGGTCGACGTTTGGTGGTCTGTTGGGTTTCGGTGGTGGTGGGCCCAAGGTAAACAGGGGGGGCAATGACTTCCGCTTAGGGGTTGCCAGGTTCTTGTCTCCCTTTTCCTTTTCTTGGCTCTGGCCCCATGGCCCTACTATTGTCAGCTTAGAAGGGGTCTTAGGGAACTTGGCAGGAGAAGCCCCAGAGGGCAACTCTTCCTGATTCATTTTGCTCAGGAAGATGTTCTTAGCAGCATCTATCTTCCTGTCTTCTGTCTTTTCTTCAACATTTTTGGAGAGGCTTGGGCCTCCTCTGTTTGCAGCTGATTTTAGAACCACTCCAGGAAAAGGTGAACCTGAGGGCTCACCTCCATGGTCTTTATTTTCTGAGTCTTCCCTTGCTGGTTTTAAAGGACCAGTTTTGAACTTGGGTCCTAGGGAACCTGGGGGTCCTTTCTGTGCAGACACATTCTTAGTGGGGCTCTCCTCTTCATGGGAATCATCTATACCCTGGGATGGCTTCTGACCAAAGGCAGGTTTGGGGAAGCGGGTCTTGGCCTCCTGTTCTTGTGTGGCTGCAACAAACTTGCCTTTAGCCCCAGTTAACTTCGGAAACACTGGACTCTGTTCATTTTCCTGGGTTGGAGGGTTAGACCTGGGCTTCGGGCCTGGTGGCCTTACGTCATGGTCTTGGTTTACACCTTGCAGTGTAGGCTTATTCCCAGGAGGCCGGGGAAATACAGGTTTGGAATCTTCTTTGGGCAAAGTGCTGGGCTTGGGGCCTGTAGGTTTTAGAAATCCAGCTTTCACCTCAGGGTCTCTGGTGGTTGAGTTTGCTGGAGCCCCAAATCTTTGGCCCACTCCAGCTGGCTTTAGAAATGGTGGCTTGGGTTCCTTGTCAGGTTTTTCATCAGAAGAAGGTTTCACCCCCAGTGGTGGTTTTGGGGACCCAAACCTAGGTACGCTGCTAGGTCCGGTGGGAGGGCTGGCATTTCCTTGGTTGTTGAATAAGTTCTTTTTAGCTTGGACTCCTGAAGGTGAGTTTTGCCCTGCGACTTTGAAGGGCCGGTTGTTGAAGGAGGCCTCGTCTGTCAGGCCTGTGTTAAACTTCGCCATGAGAGACTTCACATCTGCTTTTCCATCCTACAAGCATAGGGAACAAAAACTAGCTGAGAGTCAGAAGTTACTTGCACAGTTTAAAATACTACCCTTTAAAGGGCTTCCTGGTTTGAGGCCTGCAGCGATGCTGATTGGTTAGAGAGATATTGTAACATTTGTCTTCCTCTATGGCAAAATAAGTTGTGAGAGTTTCTTTGAAGGGGAAGGGTTCTTGTGGGTGCATATTTTGGTTTTTTTTTTTTTTTGACTGACTTGCTGACTTTTATGTAAGTAACCACTCATCTCTTTCCTGCTTCTCTGTCTCCTTGGATTTATTCTGAACTTGGTATTCACCTATTTTGCCTGAAAAATATGGAAGTGACCAACAATGGACTTCTTCCATATTTTACAGTTGAGATTCTTACACATGAACTGCACTTAAAAAATGAAAGTAAATTTTCCTGTAAATTTAGGTTGCAAGCTTTATACAGCCAGCCACGATTAGCATCTTGGTGGTTTCTAAGAGTGCTCCGTTCCCGTCTACATTTAAGTTCTATAGGAAACTGTAGCAGAAAAACTCATTTTATATCCAGGTAATGAAATAAGTTTTTCTACTTCCTTGTAAATATTTAGTGTTAATGATTCAACTGGAAGCAGACGAGTAGGCAGAGGATGCTCACTTTCAGAAGTGGTTCTAAATAACACCTTCTGGGGCACACAGGAGATGGGACAAGGAAGGAACAGGGGCTGTGTGGGGAGCCTGAATTTCAGTCTTCTGGTTTTGCTAGTCTTGTCTCTTGTGTAATGATGTTTATCATTTCATCCCCAGTCCCGCTGCAGTCTGTCTTCCTTGTCTATGTAGAATTAGGGGATTAGTTAGGATGGCAGGCAGCCCCCCCTTCTCTGTGACTACAATCCAGTAAATGTTGGAGAATTCAGGGTGTGATTGCTTTTTCTCTCAAAAGCAAGAAGTTTAAATTTTCCAGTTTCTTTGGAAATATTTGAGGCCTTAAATATCCAAAGCTTTGAAAAAAAAATCACCGAAGACACATGGGGCCATGACAAATTTCATTTTTGTACTTTAATATTCACCGAGAAAATGTTTCCTGATTTCTCACCCCCACCTATTGTTGGCACCCCCCACCCACACACACACTCCATTTTTCAAGATCTGCTTACATACCACAAAACCACTGTCCAGTTGGGAAGATTTGCTCTTTCCTCTTGCCTCATCTAGCACCTCGCGCATTTCTGCATGCCTTTATGATATTTTCTTTTATATAACAGGAACGGCCATTTATTATGTACATACATACATGTGCTTGATTCAGAACCACATGTTTCCTCTGTGGTTCATTAAGAGAATGGAATTATCTAACTCCATTTCACAGGACAGGAAAGTGAGGTTGAAACTGCAGGAGGACATCATATAAAGTGTATGGGGACTTTGAATCCTAGTTTGAATCCTAGTTTACTAATTGAAGACCTCAGTAGTATAATCTGTAAAACGGGGTAGTAAATCTTATCTGCCAGAATAGTCATGCGTGTTAGCAATGGAATTTGTAAAGCATGTGCCTGGCCTACAGTGTGGGTTCAATATAACGACACTGTTATATTAGGAATGTTAAGTAGCATGTTCAAGGCCCGTGATCCAGGAACTATGAGTACAGGGAACCAGGTTCAGGTCTGACTAGGACTCCTAAGCCTCATTCCTCCTGGTAACTGCACAATTCCTGGACCAGGGCCCAGAATCCTCAGGGTTTTAATTTACATTTGGGGGGCCTCCTTGAAGGCATAGAGGTTTAAGTCTCAGCACTGTCAAGCTATTGCCAGCCACTGTGGCATGAGTTCTATCCCCGGCCAGGGAGCTAAACCACATGTGGTAGAGCAGATGTCTCCTGTCTTGTCTGCTCCTCCCCTCAGCAGTGAATCTCAACATATCCTCCTGTTCTGCTCCCCTCCCCACTCTTTCTTTGGTGAATCCTCTCACCCCCTCCCCAAACCTCTGGCCTGTACCCCATTTCTTCTCTGCAAAATAAATAAGTCTTTAAAACAATAATTTACATTTGGCGAATGTAAGAGAGTTAGCACAGAGCTGAATACTCTGAAGGATGGTTTTAACACATTGTATGCGGGAAACGTATTTATACATTTTACGTTGACTGGTAGTAGAGCGCGGGACACGTATTAATACGTTTTTTATAGACTAGCAGTAGAATGCGTGTAATGTATAAATATGTTTATTTTTGTACTTTTTTTTATACTTAAAAAATTAGCAAAAATGGCCTGCGCCACCTGTTAGCGTGCGATAAAAACTATCCGCAATGTGTTAAAAGGAAATAATGTCCTTAGCCAAAGTGTACTCTTTATTAAACCGTAGGACATGTATATTTGTAAGATGGTAGTAAAGAATTTAGGCAGAAGGAGAAAACCAGATAAGAAAAGCATTTTCTAGCTTGAATTTGCTCCTCTAATTTATTACTCTGTATCTGAGTAGTGAAAAACATACTGGGTTGTTTTTTTTTTTTTTTAACCTTACCTCCCTTGACCACATTTTTATCCTGTGATTTCCTTAAATTCTCAAGCAATCCCCAAAGGCATCAGGTGGGAAGATGGTAGGGAGATCTTGGAGGTTGGGGAGAGAATAGAAAGAAGTGTCCTCTCTTCGACCTCCTAAACAGGCAAGACAAAAATTTGCTTCCCATGAGGAGACTTATATTTTGAAATTTATATTCTAAATCTATAATGTCTCCTAGATTTGTAACAGGAGGCTGCACTGATGAGTGGTTAAAATACAGAGTCAGGAATGAGACTCCAGGTTTGAGTCCGGTAGTGGTCTAATTTAAGGTATGTGCGTACACATGTCCTCTGGGTCTCAGTTTCCACACCTCTATCAAGGCCATAATATTCCTGTGCACAGAACTGTTACGGAGAGTCAGCAAGCACCATTTGTAAGGCACTTAAAAAAATGCTTATAACAAAAGGGGAGTTTTCTGTTTTTATAAAGCCCCTGAAGTCTTAGATGCCATCTAGTTCACCTTTCAAACTGCATTGGGGAGGGAACAGAAATCAAATGATTTAAGAGGCATCCTATTTCAAGAGCATCCCTGGTGGGTAAGTTTCAGCACTGTGAAGTTCTTGGCAGCCACTGCAGCACTAGTTTGATCCCAGCCAGGGAGCTTCCCACATGGCGCAGCAGACCTCTCCTGTCTCCCCCGCTGCTCCCCTCAGCAGTGTATTTCAGCAGATTCGCCTGTTCTGCTACCCACTTGGTCTCTGGTGAATCCTCTTCCCCACCCCCCGACACACACCCCTCTGGTCTATACCCCAGCTCTTGTATGCATACATAAAGTAAATCTTTAAAATAAAAAGAGGGAGAGATACATCCTATTTCATTACCCCAACTTTACATGTTGGATTTTAAGGGGGCAAACCCATGGCAACACTAACCCATTGTCAAATTCCATGTCTGATTTTACTTTAGGAAACAGAGAGAGAAGGTCGGACTTGGAGCTGGAACAGAATCATGGAGCTGCCAAGATAGCACAGGGTCATGACTAACACACAGGGAGGACTGACTTGGGCTCGACCTGGACTTTGCCACTAACTAGCCACACAATCTAGCAGTTACTTAACCTCTCTGAGATTTCGTTTTCTTCGTCTATAGAATGAGAACAGTGATAATACTTATTTCTCACAAGGGTTTTTTTTTTTAAATTAAGGATTAATTGGCCTAAAGTATGTAAAGTTCCTTGATCAAAAATTGCTCGTGATAAACATCCAGTGATTACCTGCCATCATCATCTCTTCCAGTTCCCTAGTCCATGTAGTATCTTTTCTCCAGGTGACCAAATTCTGAAGTTAGAGTGATTAATGTTTTATCTTAATTTGATATCAAGGTGGCTGGAACACACATACCCTGGATAATCACAGAGTTAACTGTGTTTGAATTTGGTTTACTCACATGCTGAAACTTTCACTGTATGTTCAAAGACAGCGAAAGTGTAAGCAAGACACTTTGTAAAAAACAAAGACACTCTGGAGAAACAGTAGCAGCATCTGTGTTTTACAAACATGTCTGGCAAATCAATAGCCTGAGCTCTTCAGAAAGTTTAGTTTCAGCAGCTCTTGAGATTATTTAGTATAAATATCATTATAAAGATGTTTATTAGATAAAATTCTCCACACTCAGATTCTGCCTTTACCTTAATAACTAGATTCCTTCCTTAATGATAATGCTAAGACGTAAAAATGACTAAAAAATTATCTTGACATTTTTCATCCTGATTTCATTAGGGACTGAAAATCCATTTCAATTTCTAGGGCCTTTTTTTTTTTAAAAAAAAAAAAACACACAAACAAACAAGAAGGGCAGGAGCAACATATGATTGGATGATAGAATTAGGGAAACTGCTCCATGCTCTGAAACTTCCAGCACTAGTGTCTCAGTGCAAGGGTGATCATATATTGACTTACCAGTATGGTATGTATTTATGCCTCTTGTTCTGGGATAATTATTAATAGTTCCCTTATACTTTCAAAACCAAGCTGCTTGAAACAATAAAGTACATGTTGAACTTAGTCACTTCCTCAGAAGAGGCAACAGCTGTTATCAGTTTCTTTTGTGTAATTCTAGACCATGCATATTCAAATATATAAAAATAAGCAGACTCGTTCACATACACCTCTTTCCTGACTCCAGTTTTGGCACGAATGGGAATCCTTGCTCTGCATCATTTTTCTATCAGAACAGATATTCAGTTGATATATACAGTACAGCTGACTGTAGATCAGCAACCATTCTGGTTGGTTGTTACCTGTGTAATCCCAGTGGCTAATATTTTCAATAATAATTCTGCCTTTTTCTCTTGTCAGTAGTCCATATCAGTGCATAGTATTTTCTGTATCTTTTAAAAATCAGATTTTTTTTTAGCACAGTTTTAGATTCACAGAAAAATTGAGAAGACAATAAAGACAGGTACTTTAAATTTAGTTTCCCCTGTTATTAACACTTTATAGTAGTTTTCAGGGACTTTTGAACTTTTAATGATTTTAAGATTGGGCATCTTCTTATTTTGAAGAAGACATATTTCACAGACATATTTCTCGAAGACCTGAGAGTTTAGGGTGTGTGTGTGTGTGTGTGTGTGTGTGTGTGTGTGTGTGTGTGTTTTAAAGATTTATTTTTATTTTATTTATACATACAAGAACTGGGGTGTAGGCCAGAGGTGTGTATCGGGGGGACAAGGGGTCAGGGGATTCACCAGAGACAAAGTGGGGAGCAGAACAGGAGGACTGACTGAAATACACTGTTGAGGAGAACAACAGGCAAGACAGGAGAGATCTTCCTCTCGTGTGTGGGTCAGCTCCTTGGCAGGGGATTGAACTCATGCCAAGGGGCTGGTGATAGTTTGATAGTGCTGAGGCTTTGACCCCTGCACTACAAGGGAGGCCCTTAGTGTATATATATATATATATATTTGTAAAGATTTATTTATTTATACATACAAGCTGGGGTACAGGCCAGAGGCGTGGGGCGGTGAGAGGGCCCACCAGAGTCATAGTGGGGAGCAGAACAGGCAGAGAGGCGGAAATACACTGCTGAGGGGAGTAGTGGGCAAGGAAGGAGAGGTCTGCTGTGCCGTGTGGGAATCTCCCCAGACGGACGTCGAACTAGCATTGGCGACAGCTCCACAGCACAGCGCTTAACCATTGCGCCACCAGGGAGGACCCAAGCTGTTTATCTTAAATTAACTGACACTTCTTTTTCAAAGACATTTGAAGCAACTCACTATTATTTCCATTTGTTATGTGCCTATATAATGTTTAGCCCAGAGTACTCACATACATTGTTCTATAATTGCATAGATGTAATTGTAGAAATTTCATGATAGAAATCAATTTCATTTGGCTACCATATAGTCTCCTCTTTCTCAGAATTATAAACTTTCATTGGTAAATATGATGTTTGTCACAGCCCTTGAAAAGATGGCAATCAGCACCCATGATTTTGCTACATCTTTTAGATTTCCTGTTAACAGTTCCAGATTCTAGAAAATCTTATTTTGTTTTTAGCAAAAACAGTGAATCAAGTACTAACAGTTCCAGATTCCAGGTATGTAAAGGGAAAATCTTACTGTGTTTTTAGAAAAAACAGTGAATAAAATCCATACTTAAACAAAGACTGAGATGACATTTAGGACGGACATCAAGAACTACACAAAAAGAAACTTTTTGTCATTGATTTATCTATATATTTGCATTAAAAATATCCTATCACTTTCATTGAAAACAGGCTTTTGTTTGACTTGGTTTTGACTTTTTTCAGTATTCATGCTTATCCCTATGGCTGGGGTGTTGGCTACTCCAGAGGCTGTCGACTTGGGGTGGGGATAATGTTAGCATCTAGTGAGGAGAGGGCAGGGATGCTACTACATATCCCACAATGCACCGGACAACAAAGAATTCTGCTGATGTTAGGAACACTGAGAGTTAACCTTATCGTGTCAGATTTATTGAAAACATCTTTCCAGAGAGTCTGCTTTTTGTCTTTTTGAATAAACTCTTAACCATTAAATAGCTGTACATTAACTAAATAATACAAAAAATTACAACTAGAGATCATTTTTAAGGTAGCAAGCCATTGAAAGTCTCACCTTTGTAAAGTCTGATTTTGTAAAGTACAAAAGTAGAATATCCATGGATAGTGGGTAACTACTGAATTTAAAATAACTCTGAAGCCTAATTTCACTTCCTGATGATGTGTTTGTATCACCTTTGCAATCAAAGCAAGAGGAGAATGAATCACTTATGAATGCTGTTCTTCTCTAGATAATGCCCATGAGAAAGATGGTTTTACTTTATTGTATTAATGCTTTTAATCATGAAAGAGTAAATAATAATAGTTTACCCAGATTGTGTTCATGCTCTCTTCCTCCCCACTCTCTCCTTTCCTTTGTTATCATTGAGTTTTATTGTGTGTGGGTTTCTTTTTATAATTCTTTTATTTTGAAGTGGCATGCCATTACCCATGATTTATTTGGTGTGAAATGCATGTTCTTCTCAAGTGAGAAAATTAGTTTCTAGCACCACTACCACTGGCCAGAACAGGACCCCTGGTGTAGCAGCATCAGAGGATACATGATACTACAAGGAGACAGGTATGTAAAGGGAAAATGCTCCAGGGAGCCAGCCTGGGTTTTGCCCAAGGCTTCAGGAACCACAGCCAGGGCAAGTGGAGGAGCCAGGAGGCAGGTGAGGGCAGTGGGCTGCAGAGAACCCAGCTTGTCGGGTTATATCCTAGGTTCTCATATTTAGCAGTCACACGACCCAAGATTGACCAGAAGGTAAACAAAAAGATAGAGAGATACAATGTTTATCTGTTAATCCAATAAATTTACCATCCTTGAGGTGAGAAGCAGGCTGGTGGAAAATTTATAAGAGACTGAACAGAACTGAACACACTTGCCTAGAGCAATGATATACAACCTCACTGGTTTATGCTGCCTAGATTCAGTAACAGGTACATTGCCCACAACTGAGCCCGCCACCCCTTCCCAACACACACTTGCACACATGCATGCATGCGTGTGCACACATATGCAGTAAGTAGTCTTTTCTCTCTAAAGAGACTTCATAGCCAATAAACTTAGAGAATGGTTTTAAATTGAAAATAAATTTCAAAAATCTTTATTGTTAGAATTTATATAATAACGCTATTCTACTTTCTGTTGTAAAGGGAGAATAAAAGGAAACTGACAAACTACAGTAACAAAAGACTTTATAAGATGGTATATGACCAGTTCCTCTATTGATAAGAAAGCCAAAGTAAACCTTTTTTCATCTCCATTAACAATGTCTAAGTACTGAGATATTTAAGAAACCACAATGTATGGACTTTACATGTACATTCAATATCCCAACAAGATGTAAAAGCAGGGACCCAGCCTTGTTTTTCTTCTTCAAAAATAACCCTCCCACCCACCCCCACACACACCTACACAGAGAAATACGAAGAAATATCTCCCTAAAGCCTGGCCCATTTCTTTCCGTACATTATTTCCATAATGTATTAAACACCCTGGCTGATGGGCTTAATTTACTTGAATTTCACTATGATTGATCACACAGATGATTGTTGGGGAAATATTTCCTTAGCTTCTTAAAGAGTGTTAAACCCCAGTCATAAATCTAATCATAAGAACTCTCTGGCTGACAGAATCCCCATTTCGTTGCAAATGGGCTGTGATGGATTCCAGTTAGCTGTGCCCTGTGTCTGGAGAGGAGATCAGGCCCCTCTTCAACAGGATGTGGGAACATGCCTCTCACCACAAATTGAGTTCTTGGGGCAAGAGCAGACTGTTGCAGGCTGGGCAAGGGCACAGGTAGGAGGAGCTGTTGGCGGAAGCAGTGGCGGCAACCCTACTTGTGATAACCCTTTGCTACTTTTTCAGTGACTTATGCAGGTGGATAACAGCAGACAAACTGAGCAGCAAGCTCTGTTGTGTCCCTGTCCCATGGGTTGTGAGGTGAAGTGGAATATCAGGAAAACACCTAGCATGGGCGGGGTCTATGTGGGAATTGTGTGCCTGACTTCCCTCAGCACAGGTGAACTTCGCCTCACTTCCTTAGGAGGCTGGCCTGAAACCACTACAGAAGTCACTGTATCATCATTCCCTCCTGTGTTGTCAGGCACCTTCTGTTGTGACCCTTTCCTTATTCCTCCTGTGTTCTCTGTTACAGGTGAATGGAAGCAGGGGAAGCAAGACAGTTCAGCAAGTGGTGAAGTTTACATGATGATGGCCCACCTCCAAAGGCTGTGTCACCTTGAGTTCTCAAGGTATAGGAACCAGTTTGGCTTTTGGGAAAACTCTTTAAAGACAGGAGCTTGGGCCTTCCTGGTGGCGCAAGGGGTTAAATCTCGCACTATGAAGCTATCAGCAGCCACTGCAGTATGAGTTCGATCCCTGGCCAGCTGACCCACATGTCATAGCAGACCTCTCCTGTCTCGCTTGCAGTGTACTTCAGTCGATCTGCCTGTTCTGCTCCCCACTCTGTCTCTGATGAATCCTCTCACCCCCTGTACCTCTGGCTTACACCCCAGCTCTTGTATGCATAAATAAAATACATCTTTAAAAAAAAAAAAAGACTAGGAGCTTGAAAATCACCATCATCCTACAAATCAGAACATTCAAAACTTCTCTTCTTGGTTATCTTGTCAAAGAGCTCCTGTACAAATATAATTTGGACTTGATCATGTCTGCTACATGACTT
Organism: Scalopus aquaticus; assembly: GCA_004024925.1. Taxonomy (NCBI): domain Eukaryota; kingdom Metazoa; phylum Chordata; class Mammalia; order Eulipotyphla; family Talpidae; genus Scalopus; species Scalopus aquaticus. Next base: position 26,607 of record PVIJ01000513.1, on the reverse strand, counting down.
AAGTATAAATGGATAAGGAAGTTAACTGTGACTTTTTAATGTATATCTGAAGTTCATACTGCTGTAAGTTTTTGACGTCTTGATGCTAATGGAATGGTGACAGCATTAGAGGAGATACAGTAAGATGTGGATAATATAGAATAAACAGTCCGGTGACTTTTTTTTTTTTTGTTATTCCAATTCATATAGTTTTTATAGCAATGTGGCATATATTTTCTTTGGATATAATTCTGTTAGCCTGCATTAACTAAATAAGCTAAATTAGAGAACAGCTAAGATATTTATCTTGGGCTAGTGAACTTACAGAAAACTGCAGTGCTTTTATAGATATCATACTAGTGGTTTACTTAGATCTTGGATAATCTTTAATGGACATGCCATAAGTTCTTTCATCTTTCTTGTACCTCCAACTGTGTCAGTGCAAAGAGATCTTACTTTTATCTGTTGTTTCTTGTGGTTATTCTGTTTTTGTATATAAGTGATACAAACCAGCAAAATAAAACTCACTGTGCTAAGAACATGAAATTTGAAAGAAATATTTTGGATGGCTTAGAAAGATACGATTTGAATATAATTGGAGAAAAAAAATAAAAATACACTGCCCTTCCTCCCCTCAGCCTCCACATCTCTCCCCAAAATTGCAAACACACAGACACACAAGCCTGGGCAGTGACTCCCTTTTTTGTACTTGACAAGAACTTAGAAACTGAAAGTATATGATCTGCAAGGAGTGGGGTGAGGGTGGAGGGATGAGGCCCTCTGTGAGGTTTTCTAGAGACTTCCTTCCCTGCATATGAAAAGACCTGTGTTAAGAGAACTGCTTAGAAGAGGGAGGCTTCAGCAGACTAATCAAGACAGGTGGCAGCTGCTAGTCAGTGATGGATTTAGAGTGTGATATGAGGAAAGTAAAAACTAGACACTAGTAATGGAGAGTTCTGGAAGATTCTACAGCAGAGATGACAAATATGTTGAATCCTCACTCTAGAGAGTATGACAATGTACAATTCTACCCTTCCCCTCCCCTCTCTTCTCTGACCCTGCTCCCATCACATCTCTTCTTTTGAACTTTGGAGAAGATGCATTTAATATTAATAATCAGAATTAAATAATCACCTCACACTTCTCACTCCACTTGTTCTCTTTTAAGTCGCAGTAACAAGATTCTGCTGTGAGATGAGCAACTTCTCTCACTTTTGTCACTGTGAAGTTCTTTACTTTTCTCATTAAAATTGTGATGTTCTCACTTTCAAAATTTCTGTGGTGTGTATCCTGATCATCACACCTAACCTCCCTCTGTTCCAAGATGCTTCATGCCCACAGCAGCTTCATATTCTTGTGTATTCATTCATTCATATATTCCTTCATTTTCTTCTGAGAGTTGTGGTAACCTCTTGCTTATGTGTTAGCTCCAATAAGTGGCTCTTTGCCATATTCTAACTAAAAGTCTGTGCCCTAGTAATGATCATTTACCCAGGATACAAATGTCCTCAACACACCACACCCTGCCAAACTATGCACACTCTAATTCTAGTATTAGAGTAATCACATTTTAAATCAAAATTTCATATATAATATCTCAATTTATCCTCTCAAAGTCTAGTTAATTCTTATTGTTATAGAAAGAAAAGTTCAAGCACATGGTAGAAGGAGAGCTAAACCTAGATTTTCTGACTTTAAATTCTTGCCTACTCCAACACACCATAGGAAGCCTGGCTGTCTTTCTTGTATAGTTACTATTTTCATTAAAATTCTCAGTTCACACATACTTTTTAACAGTTTCCTATTCTGATCCAAATAATTTCCCACCTTACTCTAGTAACTGACCTTCTGTCCAAGACTCCTAAATCACTGCAGCACATGTATTAACATTTGTTCTACCCTCGCCTATGGTCACAGCAGATCTGAGATGAGCAAAGAGACAGAGCAAACAAGACAGAACTCCAGGCCAAAAGATCCTGATTGAATCAGTAACATCACAGGCAATCTGAAAGGGGAAAGAAATACACACAAGGGCGCAGAAATACAAAAGGTCAAAGAGCCTAATATGAATACTTAAATGCTGAAGAATTCGATAACTTTGAAGAAATGGATAATTTTTAGATCAATACTGTCTACCAAGATTAACCAGAATAAAACAGATGAACTGAGCAAACTGATCACAACCCTGGACATTGAAACAGTGATAAAAAAAATCTTCCCCCAAACAAAAGCCCAAGTCCAGATGGCTTTACATATGAACTTTGTCTTCGAAGAATAATAGCTACTTTGCTCAAACTGTTTTTAAGCAATTTGCTTTTTGTTTTTAAAAATACGAGAAGGGATGATCCCTAATATATTTTATGACACCAACAATAATTTAATACCCAAACTGGATAAAATAGCATAAGAAAATTATAAACTGATAAATGTCCAGACAATTTGATCAAGAAAATGTGGTATACGCATGTCATAGAGCATTGTATAGACACAGAAGGGATGAAATGCGCCATTTTCAATGATTTGGAGGGGATTTAGGGGATTCATGTGTGAAACGTCAGGACAACAAAAACAAATACTGGACATTTACATAGTAGACAATTAGACAATGTAAAAGCACTTAAAAAACCCACTGGAAAATCAATAAACATAATGACGGCTCTTAGGTGGGAGGCGGGGGAAGGACATAGGGATACAAGAGCTGGTGGTGGGGAAAATAACTACAGGAAAAATCAACAAAATGAAATTTATTCAATAATTAGTCAAAACTTATTTTCTGTTTTGTTTCCTTCTTAAAATTAACATTGTCAAAAAGACCAAATGGAGAGCTAATTACAGGTCAGTTAAAAATAATTTAAAAAGCACATTTGTTTGAAAAGTAAATTAAGAAAAACAATACAGCTAAGGTGGAAGCAACATAAGTGTCACTGGTGGAATAGATAAACAAAATGTGATACACACATATTATATATAAATATATAAAATATATATTTATAAATATATATTATACATATGTAAATATATAAAAATTTATAATATAATGTGTCTCATATATTATATATATATTATATATATTTTATATATTTTTTATATATATATGTATCATATCATATATATCGGTCGACTGTTGGTACATTCTTGTTCTTGGAAACGGTGACGTAAAGGCAGCCCTGCTAACACCTCACACAAGTGACAGATCCTGTCTACTCCCCCTGAAGTGTTGTCTTTGGTTAACATGTGATACTATTGGTTGAAAATGTGATTTTTTTTTTAAAGGCATAGTAAGGCTTGAAAACGGCTGTCGCCGCTTGCGCTTAACCTTTGGACCACTAGGTGTCAGTGTGACTGTTGCATGAGGCAGTCTTCACTGCTAAGGTTGTAGAACTTCACCAGAAACCAGCTTTATGGAGCTCCAAGTCCTCTGGATTCAGGCAGGAGCTGGGCAGCATTTGAAACCCATTTCTAGTTAAACAAATAGATGGAAACGACAAGCAGGCAACGTGGATTTGAGCCTTTCAAAGAATTTCCTAAGAGTTTGGGTTCCTTCAAGCCTTTAAAAACAGGTCATCTCCAGTTGTCTCTTGAATGCACCCCAATTCCTTTGCTATTCATGATGACCTCTCATGAAACATGGCTAAAGATGTGGTTTTATGGGAAAGGACAACCTTCTTTCTTCCTCTCTTTGTCTAATATTGGTCATGAATTGGGGCTTTAGAATATATTAAATTTTTATATTTAATTTTTAAAAATATTTATTGTCTTTTATCATTGTTAATTTTTTGAACAGTGTTTGATTTTTCCCCTCAGGTGCAGTTCCCATAGTTTCCCCACCACCATAGCACCCTGGATCATCACCTCAGTTCCCCATGCTTTTCCCTTCCCTTTGAGCCCTCTCTCTCCCCCTCCCCTGCTTCATGTCTCGGATCTATCTTCAGCTTGCCGCTTGCAAGTTTTGTCTTTTCCTGATGCTTTGTTCAGTTTCTTTATACAATATATTTATAGACTATACATCTATATATCTATGGAATAGATATATAGAGAGAATATTAAATTTGTACCCTGTATTGTACATGCTCATGTTTGGATCTACAAAAACCTCCCTGGCAGTCTCGCAGTATGCACATAGAAGCACAGTTGTGCCTTTGCACTGTGTTCATAACCCATCTATTTCCCTACACAGAATAATTTTTATCAAATGCCAAAATACCTAATGTGGCAAATACTAGCAATCTATCATATTTATACTTAACAAGTATCAAATTTTACTCTCACAACAGTCCAATGATGTCAGTACTATTATCTTCATAGCTTTTTAGAGGCGGAAACTGAGGCACAGCGAGGGTAAGTGGCTTGCCCAGAGTCACACAGCAGGTAGGAGGCAGAGTTTGAGGCAAGCTCTTGTTTTATAGCTCACTTTAAGTTGAAGGGAGGAAAAAACTGTGAATTCTTTAGAAGAAGAACTCATACAAGAGGGCAAAAAACTCTTAGCCAAATTTTGGAGTTACCAGTTGCTTTGAAAGATTTCCTCAGATGATTTGAAATCCTTGTCACCCTCATTCCCACTTTGCCACGATTCCTTCACAAAAGGGAGGACTGATGGCAATGCAGCCCCCTTTCCTAGTCTGTGTAGAAATTTCACGGGAAACTCCATTCCTCACACAGCATAATATTTGAGGGCATTAAAGGTTGAGCCTCCTCCTCAAAAGATAGAACCAGGAAGAAAGAAATCATGTGTGCTCAGTAAGACCAAGTTTCCAGTTTTGCTGCAAGACCTCACTGAACACGAGTGGCGCCCGTGGTTGGGAAGGGGCTTGGGGAAGCTACGAAGTAGCACGTGCAGACGCCTTTTCTGCGTCTTGGCTTGCTGGCCCCAGTGAGACTGAGCTATAGTGCCTGATGCTCACCTCTTCAGCTCTTTCCAACAGAACACACCTTTATTTCAGCTATTCCTGCTGGCACAATCTGTGCAGCCAGAATTGCAAAGTGGCACCTTTGCCTGCTGTAGAAGATGGCACCTTATTTCAAAGAAGGACCCGGGCCTCAAAGCTGTTACCTGACTCCCGCAGTATGAAGTATGAGGATGGCCTCCTTTACTGGGTCTTCCTGGGGCCAGGGCGCCTCACTTTTGCTTGTTGTATCTCCTGTGCCTGCAGAATCCAAGAACTGAGGCACTTTCTGGAGCCTGGCAGGGGGATTCCCAGGGGATGTCTAGAGGCCTGTCTCCCGATTCCCAACCATGCTGACTTAGACTGTAAAGTTCTATTAGCCGGGCCTCCCTGGTGGCACAGGTTAGGCGCTGCGCTGTGGAGCTGTTGGCAGCGATGACCTTTAGATGCCCAGCTGGGGAGATTCCCACATGGCATGGCAGACCTCTCCTGGCTCGCCTTTTGCTCCCCTCAGTAGTGTGCTTCTGTCCATCTGCCTGTTTTGCTCCCCGCTCTGTCTCTGGTGAACCCTCTCGTGGCCCCACACCTCTGGTCTGTACCCCAACTTATATGCATAAATAAATCAATCTTTAAAAAAAATAAAAAAAGAAAGTTCTATTATGTCTTCAGGATATTGAGTAAGAAGAAGGAAAAAGAGGAGAACTAAAAAAAGTGTCTATTCAGCGCAGACACTTCTGCTCACATTCCCACAAGCATGTGATGTTTAAAAGGGCAAAACAGTTCTCTTCTGCTGTTTCCACCGCCCCCATGGCAGAGCTGCTCCCCAGGGGGCCTCTCAGCTGTAATCTGCTTGCACCTGGAAGGTCCACCTGCCACGGAGGCCTAGGAGAGGCTTTGGCTTGGGAAAATTCACTTCACTGTGAGGAATCTGTGGTTGGTTGCTGAAGTGCAGTGCTTGACTGTATGAACTGAAGGGATGTTCCCATGGTAGAAAGTCCAGTAGATTTGCTCTTGTCTGCTCTTAGACTTTTCTTGAAACTCTATCGTTGTCTTCAAAATGGCAGTTAAGAGCCTACCATAGGGACTAAGTGAGATTTTAACAAATTGGGGTTGTTAAATTGACCTCCCCTACCAACCTATATCACCCCTTCCTTCCCTCGTTCATCCACCATAAGCATTAAGCTTCTAACATGTGGTCCAAGCACTGTGCAAAGACTACAAAGACAGATGAGGTAAGGCTCTTTCTCTTAGTAGTTTATAATCTTGTAGATTTCATGCAGAGGTGGCCACTTTATGCCAGTAAAATTGTCCCTTCTTTCATAATAGGCATTGGCAAGCTATGGCCCAAGGCCAAATCTGGCCTATAGATTAATCTCGAGCTCAGAATGGTTTTCATATTTTTGAAGAGTGGTATAAAGTCTAAAAGAAGAACAATAATAACAGTACATGACAAAGATGGTGTGTCACTGAAATAGTTATTGTTGGGCCCTTTGCAGAAAAAGTTTGCTAATACCTGTTCTGTAGTGGGCGGGGGTGGGGGGTGGGTGGCTTGTGCTTTTCCAGCAGTGCTGGCTGGAGTACTGCTTGGCCTGAGCTGTTCTGTTCAGCAAGGGCAGAGCAGTGCTCTAGGGATGGCAGAGTCAGGGAATAGAAAGAGCCTGGGCCCTTCCATCACTCCTTGGAGTACGCTGGGTGGTTGTGAGGATGGGGAAGGAAGAAGGAGGAGAAGAAATGTTGATTTTTTTTTAAAGTTAGTTTTACGTTGGGTCTCTTCTGCAGCAAACACAATTATGTTATATCCACTAAAGAAACAGATACTGCATAACCAGCCGTGACTTGATGCTTGCTAAACATGAGGTATGAATGAGGGTCTATGGAAACATGCAGGATAGAGCAGTTACTTCTGTGCACAGGTAGAAGAGTTGCAAAGGACTTTATCCCACACAGAGCACTTGATCTTGGGTCATTAAGGAATCCTAGTCGGACTTTGGGATTGCTTGTTTCTTCTTTCCCCAACCAATGCCCTTCTTTTTTTTTTTATTTTTAAAAAGATCGATTTATTTATGCATACAAGCTGGGGTGTAGGCCAGAGGTGTGGGGGTTGAAAGGACTCACTAGAGACAGAGTGGGGAGCAGAACAGGCAGACTGACTGAAATACACTGCTGAGGGGAGCAGCGGGTGAGACAGAAGAGGTCTGCTGCACCATGTGGGAAGCTCCCTGGCCGGGGGACCGAACTCATGCTACAGTGACTCTGGATAGCTTCATAATGCTGAGACTTAACCCACTGCTCCACTAGGGAGGCCCCCAAGAATTAAAAATTAAATAAAATCCACCACATTTTGGAAAATACCCTATCCTTTTGGATTGCCCCTCTTTCCCTTCTGTGCCTGGTTAACTCCAGATCTTGCCGCCAAATCACTATAGATGACCCCTCCTTCTGAACTCAGTCCCTCAAGACTGGGTGAGTCTTCCTGCCTCTGACTTCGGTGGTATCTTTTAGTTGTTGGATTCAGGTTTGTCTTTTCCACTAGAACTTGAACTCTGTAAAAGTGGGAATTGTGGCTTGTCTTTGATTCCTGGTTTCTACAACAGTGGTTAGCATACAGAATGCACTTGATAAATGTTGTCAGACGAATTAACTTATTAAAAGTCAAGGGCAATTCTTTGGTTTGTGTGGGGTACATGCCTTTTAAAAATGTTTTAAAATATATTTATCCCAAGAAGCAGAAGGTGAGTCGAGCAATTTTTACTTCTGAGGGATAGGAAATAAATTTGCTTTCCAAAATGAGGAATTAGAAAGACTATATTTTTAAATGGGAGGTTTTGTTTGATATGAATGATAACTATGCTTATTGATAGTTTCTGGAAAGGTTTGAAGATTTAATAAAACAAATAAAAAGCCACAAAGTGAGTTTAGTAACATGATAATACGTTCCTGAAATAAATGGACCTAGAGATTGCCACCCAAATCGATTTTATCATGAACTAATCTTTTTAGAGCATAATAATACTTATTTTAAAATAAAATATAAAATCTTCCCTTATGCCGAAGAAATGTACAATATTATTTGGGGATAGAAACCATGATTTTAAACATTCCATTTGGTTTTACTCATGCCCTCATATGCTGTGTGGCCCATATCCAATGAATGCAAGAGCAAAAGCATTTTTTTGGAGTGAATCTGTTTTACTATTGCTTTGAATATATGTAACCAATTTTCTGAACAAGCAAATTAATGCACAACTTTTAAGGTATCTTACAGCAGTTGCTCTTCTTCATTTAGAAGAAAGAATACAAAATATGAGGGCCATATTTTCCTTCATATATAAAATGCTTCAAGATGGTGCAAACAGAAGGTAGAATTGGAAATAATTACTTGTATTATGTTTTTAAAGGAAACCTATATTTAATATTAAATTATTATTTGAATATCTACTTTTTATTATTTCTGTAGCTACTAAGTAAAGCTTCTTATAAACAAGAAAACTTGAGCAATAAAGTGAAATAATTCAAAGGTTTCTGAGGTCAAAATACCAGGCTTTATACCTGCTACAAAGTCATAGCTAATGCCTCGATGATTGCGGATATTTTACCAAATGTTCAAGCACCAAGAGCAATTCTCAGCAAATGATAACCTTCATTAATAGCTCTTTCTTTGTGGACATAAATATTAGGATTTTTCCACCTCAATCCATGCAGTTCTATTGTGCACCAAAGGAAATAAGATATTACAGGAAGAACATTCGTGAATTGGTGTAGTGAGGATGGAAAAAGTTAACTTTCTTAGCTCATTACTCCCTGCATCAGTACCTATGTAGTATATCAGAATTATTGTCTTTATAATCTAGGCAAATACTTCTTTTATTTCTATCTCATCTTCACCTTTGCCCAGCTTAAAAAATCTTGCCCTATTTCTATCTGGTCAATGTAATTACTACCTTGTGGTGTTAACTTGTTTATATGTTTGCTTGCTTTCCTGGTCTCTAATCAAAGTATTTCTAATTGTTCTTATGCTTTAGCAACTGTGACAGTTATTTTCCCTCAGTTGTTAACGTTCCAGTTCCTAAAGGAATAAGCCAGTGGCCACGCCAGCCCCCTGCCAAGGAGAGGTGATCTGGCTTCTGGGCTACTCCTGCCCTGCCACGCCACTGAGAGACTGCCGTGACTTATTTAGAAAACAAATAGCAAATGTGCTTGGAGGAAAACGACTTGGCCTTGACTTAGGCTTCCACACAATCCCCATGGCTTCCTTTCCTAGGAGGAGCTGGGTGTGGTATGAACACAGCTGGGGGCGGCCTTCCACCTTCTGCTGGCTCAGCCAGGGCGTGCGTTTGGCAGGCGACCCAGGCTCGCCACTGCTCCAGAGTAATGAGCACCAGACAAGCATACCTGATCCACGCCAGTGCCTGCTGCCACACGCTAGCTGCCGAGAGCGCTGTCTGTAAGCCAGTCACATACAGATCATGGGCCACCCAAGGTGTATATTCTTAGGGCAAGCTCACTGTTACCGTCAGAGCACCCCCAAGCTCAGACACACTGGTAATTAGGATGAAAATGGATCATGCAAGAGACAAACCAACAAATACGTTCTGCTTATTTTCTTTGATTTTTAACAGCTACTTCCCCTTCTTTGCAAAACTCCTTCATGCAAGTCAGAGAAACACCAGAACCAGGGGGGCGCAGGACTGGCTTTTATGTACTGTGTGATAACAGGGTGACTTTTCTTGCCCTACTTTTCTCTGATCTCGGCCTCCTGCCTCTAATCTGATCTTTCTTTTTGCTTCTCAGGAAAGCAAAACACTACCAAGCCTAGCTGGGCAACACCAAAGATTTTTCCAACTCTGAGCTTTTAAAACTCTAGAATATATTCAAATTAAGAAAAGGTATAAGTCACGGCAGACCACTCCTGCTTCGCCCGCTGCTCCCCTCAGCAGTGGATTTCTGATCTGCCTGTTCTGCTCCCCACTCTCTCTGGTGAAGCCTCTCACCCCCCACATCTCTGGCCTATACCCCAGCTTGTACGCATAAATAAATAAATCTTTAGAAAAAAACAGAAAAGGTATAAGGGAGCAACTCCTGGGGGCCCTACTGGGGGGTTCTATTAGCAGGCTCAATGTTTGGAGAAAGGCTAGCAGTCTTTGAGAAATGGGGATATAGGAACCATGTCCCATGCCCACATCTTCTTGACTCTCCTGTCTGAGTTATTGTGATGTGAAGAATGGCCACTGAGGGCCTCCCTGGTGGTACAGGGGTTAAGTCTCAGCACTATGAAGCTATCATCAGCCACTGCAGTACAAGTTCGATCCCCAGCCAGGGAGTTAACCCACATGGCACAGCAGACCTCTCCTGTCTCTTCCACTGCTCCCCTCCACAGTGTATTTCAGTCAATCGGCATGTTCTGCTCCCCACTCTGCCTCTGGTGAAACCTCTTACCTCCCTGACCTCTGGCCTACATCCCAGCTTGTATGCAAAAATAAATATTTAAAAAAAAGAAAAGAATGGTGGGCCTCCCTGGTAGCTCAACAGGCTAAGTCTCAGCATTATGAAGCTATCACCAGCCACTGCAGCACAAGTTTGATCCCCAGCCAGGGAGCTTCCCACATGGCGCAGCAGACCTCTCCTGCCTCCCCCGCTGCTCCCCTCAGCAGTGTACTTCGGTAGATCTGCCTGTTCTGCTCCCCACTCCATCTCTGGTGAATCCTCTCACCCCTCACATCTCTGGCCTACACCCCAGTTCTTGTACACATAAATAATTAAATGTTTTTAAAAAAAGAATGGCCACTGAAGATTTTTGAATGTCTATAGCTAGAAGTAAAATATGTTGGAACATGTACCCCAATAGATGGTTATTTACTAGTGAATTTATCTATCTACACACATACACAGTTATTTTGTGAATATACTTTATCCATTATGAAATATAAACAAAAATAGAAAATAAAAAAAAAGACATTTAAAAACAAACTATTTCTAACAATTTCTCCTTGCGACCAACAAATTATCAGGAACCCTGCTTCTGGTATATTCACTCTACTTGGGAGACCACAGTAGGGAGAGAAGAGAGACTCATAGTGCTGGGAGTAGGCAAAGTCATAGGCGTGTCTGTCAACAAAACCACAGTATTACCTCCAGGCTGGCTGCACCCCACTTGTCACCCGTGGCACTGGGTTAACAATTTCCTTTATTTGCATGCAAGGGCAGCCAAGTCCTCTGGTTCAAAGCTTATCTCCTCATGACACTCTGTCTTAGATCCCTGAGGACATCCCCTCTCCGGGGTCCATGGGCTCAGTTCTGAGACTTCTTTTTTTAAGATTCGTTTATTTATGCATACAAGCTGGGGTACAGGCTAGAGGTGTGGGGCGGTGAGACAGTTCACCAGAGACAGAGTGGGGAGCAGCACAGGCCATCAACGGAAATACACTGCTGAGGGGAGGCACAAGAGGTCTGCTGCACCTGCTGGGCGTGGAACTTGCGTCGCGCATTGAACTCGCTTCGCCGCTGCTGACAGCTCCACAGCGCAGCGCCACTGGGGAGGCCCAGTGCTGAGACTCTTGCATTGCTCTCTGACCAGGGAGATATAGGACACTCTCACTTGGCTATCCCGTAGTCATGCATTCACACAAGACTGAAATACGCGCTGAGACCAGCATCAGATCCCCTCTGCCTCCCACCTGCACACCTCATCTACGTGTCCTGCTGCTTTTACCTCCCAAAAAGCTTCTGTACATGACTGCCCTCCCACCCCAAGCATACTGCTTCCTGCCTCTTGAACAGCAGTGGCTACTTATGGCATTTTTTTCGCTCTGCCTCTATTCCCTTCTCAAGGGTGTCAAACATGATCTTCCTGTGTTGAACTGGATCACGTTTGCCTAATATTCTTGAGTGACTCTCCAGCCCTTCAGGGGAAAAGAGCTTTATGACTAGTAGTGTTCCATTGTATTTCTCAGTCATGAAAAGGAATGAAATCTTGCTGCTTGCCACTTTTTGGATGGACCTAGAGGGTATTAAACCAAACAAAGCAAGACAAGCACTGCATGATTTCATTCATATGTAGAATCTAAACACTAACCAAAAAGCAAATTAAATCCAACCAACAGAAACAGAACAGGATGGTGGTTGTCAGAGGGGAAGGGGCGTTGGGGGTGAGCCAAATGGATGAAGGGGGTTGAACTACAAATTACCAATTATGAAATAAGTTAAGCCCTGGGGATATGATGCACACAAAATAATTTTGGAGTAATTGGAGACACTTTAATATAGGCAATTAAAATGATAAAGATACTGCTACTTTTCTTAGGTATGATAAGGGTGTTATGGCTAAAATGGAATTTATCTTTATTTTTCAAAGATATATGCTGAAATTTTTAGGGATTATTGTAGTGATTTGTCCAACTTACTACTTTAATTAATTTAACTTAATTATAAATTACTAGGAAGTAAATTATACACATATATAATGTGGCAAAATGGTAACAATTGGGGGGATGTAGGTGAATGGGGCTATAGGTATTTGCTATATTGCTGTTTAAGCTTTTCTGAAAATTTGAAATGAAACTGAGTGTATAAAAAAAATGGGGAAATTTAAAAACTAGAGTGATTACACATAACCAACACACCAAAATGGTGCTTCCACCTCATACAGAATGGAAAGATTTCCACAAGTATTCCATGCCATGGATATCCTAACTTGGAAATGTAACATCGCAATGTGCTGTCAGTCTCTTTCCAGAAATGAAAGAAGAGGAAGTAGAATCATATGGTTCTCGTTTTCTTGAATACGAAGAACCACACATTTTAATTTTAAATCATCAAGATCAAGGTCAATGCTTTTTTTTTAAATGTGGTATTTTCCCTTAATTACCCCATCAGTTAAAGGAAGAAGTCAGAAAAGGAAAATGCAAAGTTAAATGTATGAGATCCTTATATGATATACCATCCCTTCCATTTTTTTCTGATCTGGAAGTGAATAAAGCAAGATTCTCTCACTTGTGATGCAATCTCTGCTCTTTTTTTTTTAATTCTAGAAGTATAAAATTTAAAACACAATTATAGTACTACAATTAATGACTCTTGGGTTTAGCTAAATAAAGTTTTTTCTCTCTACAAAATTAGAGTGCTAGAGTAGCTTTTTGCCCACTCTCATCCTTAGCAATGCATGGGATTAAACAGCGTGGCGAAGGGGCTTTGTCTAGGGGTCATGCTGAAGGTTTCCCCCTCTGTGGGAGGGGCATAGTTGCTCCGCAAGGACTGGGGTCAGTTCTGCATGAATGTCCCGCCTCGTGCCTCCTGGTGGGACAGGATTGGAGCTAATGGAAAGAATCTGGCAGTTGGGATTCGGAATGGTGCGAGTCTTTTAGAGGCCAGGGACTGATTCTTTCTTACTGAAGGATAAACTTAAATACCAGTAGGATTCTGAACCTTGCTGGAATGGGACTGGGTTTATAATAGCCTGCATGTTGAGAAATGAAGACAGCGGGTTGTCAGCACATAACGCCCAGCTGTGGCTATAAAAGGGGAAAACCTGAGGAGAAATTAGCCATGGCCCAAAACCAAACGCAAGGACAGCAGAAATTAATACGTCTCTTGAGCTATATCACTTTACAGACAATCTAAGCAGAATAAGTTGGAATGCCAAACTCCTTTCGTGTAACCAAGAGGAGTGAGTTTAGAATATATATTTTGATATTCACTTTTGATATTTGTTTGCCATTATTTACAGAGATATAATTTAGCTTGCTCTGTAAAATCACTATGTGTAAAATTACCTTTTATCGGGGGATTAACATTCCAGGAAAGGTATATAGAGCTTAATACATTATATACTACCACAAAATGGTTACCATAATACTGCCAAAATGATTATAATGCTTATCTTATAGATAAGGACACTCTGTACAGATATAGAAAGAGCTGAAGAGGTCTTCAAAATTAAGTCTGTATGATGGCCCAAATCCATTTTCTTAAATACACCCATTGGCTCTCAAACCTGTCTTCACAATAGAATAATCTTGGGTATTTTAACAAATGCCAATGACCGAGCAAGGTGGTCCCATTAAATCACAGTCCTTGGACACGGTCCCTGAACATGTTTTCTTTAAAGCTCCCAGATGATTCTAATGGTCAATGAGGATCAAGAGTCTCTGAATTACCTTGTACTGCTTCCAATACAACCAAAATCAACCTAGAGTGTGGTGGGAAAAATAATGTCTCCCAAAGATGTCCACCTCCTAATCTCCAGAGCTACGCGGATGTTACTTTACACAGCATTGGCGACTTTTCAGGAAAGTGATTAAGTGTGAAGATCTTGAGATGAGAGACTGTCTTTGATTAACAAAGGGTGCCGGTGGTTAAAGATGGTCTTACACAGGGAAGAGGAAGGCAGGAGTGTCAGAGTTTGCAGTCTGAGAGACTCCAGAGCCACTGTTCACTTCAAGATGGAGGGTGTCCATGTGCCTTGGATACAGGCAGCTTCTAGAAGCTCGAAGAAGGAAGGATATGACATTCCTTTAGAGTCTCCAGAAGACACAGCCCTGCTTGCTCCTTGATGTTGATTAGTGAGACCTGTTTTGGACTTCTGACTTATAGAACTGTACGATAATACATTTGTGCTACTTTAAATCACTAAATCTGACCTTTAGTCTAGACTGTAAGTGCTACAGTTATATGACAAAATTTTTTTACATATGCTTAATGGCTCTCTATCCCATTGTCCATCTACCTGCTTGCCTATCACCCAAACATTGCTGCATCTATTCAGAAAACATTTATGGAAAATCAACTAAAGGTGTGACTTAATTGTCATTTCACCGAAGGGCAAAGAGGTACGGAGGAATTAACAACTGAGGCAGGATTTGATTCCCAGTCTTTGGATCCCGAAGCACACTGCTCTTTCTCTGCAGTACGTTACTCCTGCAGTTTCTAGTCATTAAAATCCCAGGCCATGTGGGATGCAGATATTGCCATAGCTGAACAACGAGAAAAAATTCAGTGCAGGTAAAATTCTGCACCATTCTTCAAGTCATAAAGTTGATGAGGTGAGTTTGTCCTCACAGTTGTGTGGCTAGTGCTGGGGAAGAACTGCCTAGATTAGTATTTGGAGTCTGTTCCAGTCTCTGTGGCAATGGCGTATTTAGCAATGAAGAGGCCATATTTGACTCTCTGCTGAGAGTGATGTGCCATTCTCCCCAAACCTCCAAGGACTGACCAAGCTGGAAGTTCTCTGAAACTTTCCCTTGAGTTTTTATAGGTGCTTCTTTATGCAAGCATGATTAACTCATTGACCACCAGCAATTGAACTCAACCTCTAGCCCCTGTCCATTCCTGGAGGTGTGGGGAGAGACTGGAAGTTCCAACATTCTAATCACATGCTTGATACTGCAGGCAACCAGTCCCAGTTGACATTTTCCAAACATCAACACATCATATAACAAAAGACAGGGACTGTGGCGGAAAAAAAAATGCATGTGATAAATACATCTTAGTCATATGAGTGACCAAATAAGAATTTCTTTCAAATAACATTATTGCAACCAGGCAATATATTTCACATGCCGAATAAGAAGTCACACATGATAATTCATTAATGCCTTGGCGTGATCCTGAAATGCTGCCTGAGGTTTGGGTAGGATTTGGTGGGATGAGAGAGCAAAACAGTATAGACAACGGAAGAAGAGTGCTAATAAAAAGGGACTCACAGGCTACTAATACTTAAAATTCTTCTTATATGGCTGGGAGGTGAATGGGGGTACATATAAATATTTCCCTTTCACAGGGTGGGACAGGGAACTAACACAGAGAAGTCTCAGTTCCCACAGAATCAGCAATTCTCATTTGGACTCTGTCCCTCTAGGTTTCAGGCATTGACAGGCATCACATTGCCTTTGGTCTTGTATTTGATGCCTTTCAAAGGATATCAAGATAAGGTTGGGTCACCCAGGAAATAATAGATTTTTACATAGGTGATGGGATTTGAAAAGTGATTGTAAGCAGAGTGCAAGACAGAGGAGAAGCTACAGGGGCATACAGAAGTACATTGGCAAGATGTCTGGCCTAGCTATGAGTTCCTGGAAAATGGATCAGAGCAGAGCAATTAGGCATGTGGTGAACTTTCTCCAAGTCAAAGAGTAGTTGAGAGAGAGAGAGAGAATGAGAGGTATCCACTTGAAAACATACACATGCATACACACAAACACACACACACACACACACACACACACACACACGCACACACACACACATCCCAATACCCTTCAGTAGTAGGATTTTACAAAAATGGACATTGCATTCTTAAATAGAAAAAGGACTGACTTAATAAAAGTCTTTTCTGGTATCATCAATCCTTATTACCTAAAAACATAAGTCATGGGAAGCCTAACAAACTCAGAAGCAAACCTATAAGCAGATGAGTCAGGGCTGATTTGGACACGTCTACCCACAGATGACATGCAACTGGTTTCAGAAATGGTATCTCTGACCACATACCCAACCTCAGCCCAGGCTGCCAACAGACCCAACTATTTTCTCAAATTAAAACTGAAATCTAGCTTAAAATCATTGTAAGTGCAACATTTTAGAGTAAATATTTGATGAAACAAAAAGCATTTGCATACAACTGGAAAGAGCTAGCAAATATTTGGCTGGGCAAATGAATGGTTTAGTTTACAAAAGAGAGAAAAAAGACTTAGATGCAGCCTCCAAAGAGCTGTGGGTAATTAGCTGATTGGATGAAGTACGGTGGTCAGCATCTTCAGGGGAGTCTTCTGACTCTACTTAGAATCAGGGTGATATTTGCTTTTTTCCTTCTTCAGTTAATCATTGCCTACGAGCCCATTCATCTTAAATCTGTACTCACCACATTCTAGATTCTTGGGTCTCAAACTTTTCAGTTTTGAGACCACTTTACAAGCCTAGACGTTATTGGCCAACCCCCAAGAGCAACTGTTAATGTGAGTAGTAAGTAAATGAGAAGATTTTTCATGTATTAATTCACTTAAAATAACAATAAATCATTGCACATTAACATGAATAACATGGTTGAAAAATCTGTTTTCCAAAACAAAGAATTTAGCGAGAGGCATAGCACTGTTTTCCATTTTTGCTGTCTTTAATGTATTGTGTAATATAGAACAGCTGTATTCTCATGTTTGGTCTGCATTCAATCTATTATGACATATTGTTTGGGTTGAAGTATGTGAAGATATAGCCTCACACAGATATGTAGTTGGAAAGGGGGAAAATATCTTAATAGCCTTCACAGATAATTATGCAGTCTCTGGAAAATTCTACTGAACATTCATGAGGGAATGAGAATGCAAAAGCCAAATAATATCTTAGTATTCTCATATTGAGAGTTTTGAGCTTGTGAAGTCTTAAAAAGAAACTGGTGATCCCAAGGGGCTTTCAGAGCACACTTTGAGAACCACTGCTTTTCTCCAGCTTAATGGGCCAGGTGTATATTCAGGGAACATGGGATATTCTGTTATCTGTGAATAATAATTCTTCCAATAAACCAACTGTGGCCTCTAAATGTATGATGTTTAGTCCTCTTTCTAGGTCTTTCACAGAATCTTCTACTGAGTTCCATACTAGCTGCACCATCACCACAGTAGCCCTGTGTTGAGAATCTGAATTTATAAGGAACTACGAGGAATCTGAAAATCACTCATCGTGTTTGTTTTGGCTTTAATTTTGTATCTTTATTAAAATATTTCTGATGCTTAAAGGGCCTCCCTGGTGGCGCAGTGGTTGAGTGCTGCGCTGTGGAGCTATCCGGCAGCGCGCAATGCGAGTTTGATGCCCAGCCGGGGAGAATCCCACATGGCGCAGCAGACCTCTCCTGCCTCGCCTGCTGCTCCCCTCAGCAGTGTATTTCTGATCTGCCTGTTCTGCTCCCCACTCTGTCTTTGGTGAACCCTCTCGCCACCCCATGCCTCTAGTCTGTACCCCAGCTTGTATGTATAAATAAATAAATCTTTAAAAAAAACATTCTGATGCTTAAAAACTTAACTCCAGGCAAGGAGGCAAATTTGCTAAGCTTCATTAATTTATACATGCAAAAGTATCAGTTGTCTACTCTAGGGCTATGTCCTCGGTAATGGGATTACAAGGCGAGATCAAGGAGACCCATTGTGCAAAGCTGCAAGTCATTGAAATGCAAAGAAGTAATTATAGAATCACACAGTTCATAAGCACAAACTCAATCATCTATTTACATTCTCTGGAAGAAAAGAGGCCAATGTGGCTTGTGGGCAATGGGATTGCTTTCCCGTTCATATTATAACTACGAATGGAGGCAAAAAATGATGGCTGTCAGAAAGGCTTAAATGAAGAGTGAATTATGGGTAATACTCCAAGGACCAGCTTTTCCTTTCACAGTCAGCACAGAATCTTAAAAAATATTTTTCTTGAGAAATGAACAAAGGTGACATTTTTACCCTTTGGGCTTAGAATGGGGTCAGCACACATTTTGAAAATAAATAACTCTTAGCTGATGTGATGCAGATGTCATCCACAGCTGTCCAAGCAGGGGAAGGGGGTGTCAACAATTTGCCATAGATTTACTTTTAGCATTTTGGCAGAATTCATGAAATGTAGATGACTTGTTTATAGTTTCTTCCTCTTTCTGCTGCTTAAATCTTTGCTCCTCCTCTCCTGCATTATGATGCCAAATCACTGAATAGCTGTATAGGCATTGTCATCTTTAGTCTACAAAAACTCAGTATTTTTGAGCATGTTTTGGGCACTAGTTGTAACAATGAATGAATACTGGCAAAAATTCAGAAATCGAAATGTCCTATCCATAGAGATAAAACAACAAGTAAGACTTATAGGAGATACAGGTTTTGCAGGCAAAGGTTCTCAGCACAGTTGGACAGACGAAGACAAAGGCAGACAGTTACACAACAATGCAAGAATCAGAGAATAATTAAGAACAATCAAAGGATAATTATGTGATAGTAAATTATTAATTTGAAATCAGGTTAAGATTTGCAGTATTAACTCTGCCACTTAAATTTTTTTTTAAGAATTTTTTTATTTATATATGTATACAGCTGGGGTACAGGCCAGAGGTGTGGGGCAGCGAGAGGGTTCACCAGAGACAGAGTGGGGAGCAAAACAGGCAGATCAGAAATACACTGCAGAGGGGAGCAGCGGGCGAGGCAGGAGAGGTCTGCCGCACCACGTGGCATTCTCCCCGGCTGGGCGTCGAACCTGCATCGCTCGCGGCCAACAGCTCCACCTCACAGCGCTCAACCGCTGCGCCACCAGGGAGGCCCCTCTCTGCCACTTAATTTTCTACCTGGTCTGTTTTCTCCCTTCAATTTTCTTACCTATAAAATTGGGATAATACTAGCTAACATGCAAGGTTGCTGTGACAGGTGGCACAAGACCTCCAACAGAGTAGTTACTCACGTACTTATTCCTGCTACTACTTCCGGGATCTTCTAGAATCAGAGCAAATATAAAAAAAAAATGTGATCTTGATGGCGGTAGGAAGTGAATTAATAGAGGTTGTTGGAGGAAATAAGAAATAACTTTAAAAGGTAGCATGGGACCACATAATGGCCTTTCTTTGAGATCCTGATGAAAGCATTTGGGTTTGCTATCATAGTAATGGGAAACAATCGCAGATTCTTGCCAAAAGTACTGTGTGTAAGTATTTTATCACTGGCACCACCAAAGAAAAACTGAAGAAAGGCAAGGAAAACAGGAAGATATTACAATAATCCAATAATGACTTTGACTTAGATAGTGGTTGCAGAAATGGAAGTAAAAGAGTAAAAAGAAAATTTATTTTAAAGAGAGAATGGATTTAATTTCAGCTTCCCAGCCTATATGCCCACTGGTTATAGATGCATTCAGGTAAGACCCAAAAAGATCTTGAGGGGCTATGGAGATAACTTATCCCTCAGCATAATTGCTTGCAGGCATAAGTAGCCTTCTTTTTTCCCCATCCCACCTCATATCTTTCCCAGTGTGGGATGTCACATGAAAAATTCTGATAATCACTGATGTAAAGTGCTGAGTGGCAGACTGGATATAAGGAAAGAAGGGAAGAAAGAGTTAAAATGACTACATTTCATTCTTTAAGACAAGATGGTTGGTGCTGAGGGGGATGGCATAGGTGGGACAGAGAACTGGTTTGGAGAGTATTGTTTTGGATATTTCAGTTGCTGTGAATATGAAATATTCATGTGAATATAATTGGGAAAAACAGGATTGGAATAGAAATGAGAGGTTTCTTAGATACGGAGATTATTTGCATTGATAATGGAATATGGTTAGCTGCATTTGGCTAACACACTACTCAGAGGATGTGGATTAATGGTTTGCTATCAACATGTCTCTATATCCTTATCTTTAGGGTCTGGTTCGAGTAATTACTTTTATCTTCATCTTAGACAAAGATATAGAAGCATTCTGATATTTTCAAGTCCTACAAATAGGGGTGAAATAGATAAAACATTGATATATTTAAGATTCAGAATGATTTGTTGATCTTAAGATAAAAATAAGTAAGTGTATCCAACAATGCCAATGTACTTAATGCCACTGATAATATATATAGTAACTTATGGTGGCTGAGAAGGAAAAAGAGAATACTTTTTCTTTGGTGAATTTTTAATTTCTTTCTTAGGGCCTCTCCTAAAGAATTCATTTGTAACTTGGCAAAGATCAAAATATTTAATTAAGACCAATTTGTCTGTAGTACTTTGTGTGCCAACCCACCTGCCTGCCAAAGGAGGACAATAAAAAGCAGCTATTGTGTGAGGACAAAGCTGGATGAGGACAATGAAGTCTCTGTAGTCAAACGCGGAACTATTACTGGGGTGCAGGAAGAGAAAACAGGAGCCCTCAAGCCCTCTAAGTATCTGTGTAATTTCTATAGCAGTACCCATGACATTAGCAGAAAGGTTGTCTGGAGGCTTATCAAAATAATGAAATAAGCAAAAAGGAAATGACAGCAGTTAGAAAGGTTTAAATGCCCAGAGAATGTGCTAGACCCATAGAAAAGCTGCGGGTGGCAGAGTGGATCTGTCTGTTTTGTTAATGTCTTGCCTCCAACAGTACTTTGAAATCACTTCCCCCTCTAACACATGAAAACCCCTTTGTTGTGTGTGCAAACACAGCAGCTTCTGAACATCACATGCAAGAGGACTTGTTGGTGAGCCCCCCGGCTCCTGGAGCCTTGGAAGTGTCATCCCTGGATCGCCTGACATTTGGGGCCTTTTCATTCAGCTCTGTTCCCCATCACCAACCCCGACCTGCCCGCGCGTGTCCCTCTCCTCCTCACGGACCTCCTCTTTTCTCTTGCTCCTCAAATCCTGCAGTGGTGGAGAGGTGGCAAGAGGGAGGGACATGAAAACTAGGTTGAGAGTAGGAGGCAGATCCCCCCCTCTCCCTTGTTTTTCTCCCTTTAGTTCTGTGCAGGCAAAGGAACAGGTAGAGTTGATTGTGCCCCGCACAGCCCTAGGGCGCGCCACTCACAGATGGCGTATAATATAGAGAAACTGACCTTATTCCAGTGAGAAAGTGAGCTTATTTGAAAAGCAGATGCATTGAAAAGAGCTTTATGATTTTGGTTCATCTTATTTCTTCCTGCTAGCCTTTAAGCTCTATTTTGCTGGAGCGCACCTATTTTGTAAGCTTTTGTTCAGAGAATTTGTTATTTAAAGTATAAGTCCCCTGTAAATTTACATTAAGTCCAAAAGGAAGTTTTATCTGGTCAAGGATTTTGCATTCTATTCCCTCTTGGCACTATTCACCCCTGCCCTACTCCTCTTAATTTTTCAGTCCTTGTAAGGGGGTGCTTCTGAGAACCTTCAGACCGCCGTCCGTGTTTCATAGTCCAGAAATGACTAAATCACATCACTGATTTTATTTTCTCCAGTTGAAATAATCCCAAATCTCAAAGTTTTCCTTTTCAATTTATTTCAACAATTTTCTTAAAGTTGTCAATTTATTATTCTTGATTCTAGCAATTTTCTTAAAGCTGTCAAATGTTAGAATCCAGAATAATAAAAGGCGTGTGTCTGTTCTCACCACTCTCAAAAGCATATGCGTGTGCACGAATGGGGGAGGAGACGCTGCTAAGGCGCATAAGGAGATGTTTTCCCAACTCAGAATGAGATCTCTAGTCCTGGCAACGATGAATCCCTGCACTTAACCGACAGTTAAGGGATCTTTCTCAATATATGGATGTGTGTGCCTCTTTGGGAGGCTGCGGAAGAGGGAATAAAGAGCATAATAACCAGGTTTCTCAAAGAGAAGCAAGAATAAGTTTGACAGTTCTAGATGGTCTTCACATGAATTTCTGAATGGATTCGAGTTGAGAATTCACTATTGATGAGGCTCATGTGTCCCAGCAGTTCCTACGAAGTGAGAGGGTTGGGAAGGGATTTGGCAGTGGAATTATAAAATTTCTAAGTCCACACATAAGGAACAGATTAGAAAAGACGTACTATAGAGATATCATAGATTCATAGAAGACATCACAGATCCACATGAACTGTCAGGAAAGGTGTTCATAGTTGCGTGGCGAGGGTGTAGTGAGCCGCAGGAAGGAGACGCATCACCCCACTCAGGGCAGAAAAACACAGCAGGGAGCAGCCTGGAGCCAGAACCAGACTGCCTGGGTTTGAACATCAGTTGTGAGAGCTCAGGCCTCAATTTTGTCATATTAAGTGGGAATGATGACAGTACCTCCTTCATAGAGTCATCTAAGTATAGGACACATAAAATAAGGGTTAAAACTGAAAAAATCCCCCACAAGTGACTGTCAGAAAAGGCCACTTTCTTGACTACTGGATTATAGTGCCCAGATGCTAGTTTTTATTTTAAAAATGTTAAAGATGTTCAAATTTATACATTTATATTTGGCTCAATTTTTCCATCATTGCATATCATATGTATGAAAAGCTACCCCCCGCCCCCATAATTTTGATCCATGACAAAATCTTATGTTTGTATTTATAACTGGAGTCCAATATTCAGTTTGGACTATTCTATTTACCTAAGCTCTTTATTCTAAGGGTATGTGTTAGATGTAAAAAGGATAATACTTCATAGTTTTGGCTCAATTCAATAAACTAGGTTCACATTTCCAGGATAGCACCTCAAATGAGTATGGACTATGATTAAAAAAACAAAACACCACCATAAATAAAGGAATAGAAATATAACTTTCATAAAACCTCATTTATATTCTCTAAGTACATTTATGGGTACTTTTCTTTATATGAGTGTGATAACTCACCACTTTCTGATATATTACTTGGGAAAGTAAACATGTCTACAGTTAATCTTAGCAAACTTTATCACCCAACACGGGCTGTGCATCTAGTAGATGCCACTATATACTGTGTTTTGAAAGATGTTTATACTTAAAAACATCTAAAAGACCGATCCACTGGCAACATTATACCTTTCTCAGCACTGGGTGTCCTTTCCTGTTTATTGTTTGTTTTTTAGAGAGACTGTTTTCCTTCTTTTGAGGTCTTGGGAATCTGTCCTCGTCACGCAGGAGTCAACGCAAGTTTCTTTGGTTGTTCAGGTGTGACATGACTCCTAATTAGGGGCCCCAACTCTCTGATCACTCTCTGGGAGGGTAGGAAATGGGGAGTCCTACATAGCGGTGACCCATTTATCCAGCCTCAAAGTCTCAGATTCACATTCACTTAAGATATTTGGTTCTTTCCTTCTCTCAGATCCCTAAAGAAATCCCAGATGTTTCTAAGCATTGTTAGAAAGTAGGCCATTGTTTATTTTTTTTTTTTAATAAGGATTTTGAGCCCCTCAAATCCATTTTGAAGAGATTCAAATCCTTTTGACTTTAAGGATTTGAAAGCATTTACACTGAGGTCTGAAGCATTTTAAATGGCTAGCATTCCAGAAGCTTCTATTCTGTGGTAGACACAGCACTAAATGCTTTTTCTGTGACACTGGCTCAAATGATATGCCTCAGTGCTTATGAGAAGCTGTCATGGCATCCATTTTACAGAGGGGGAAATGGACCAGTGGAAAGGAGGGGCACACCCAAGGTGAAGCAGGTGGCAAAGGTAAAACTTGGATTTGAGCACAGATGGGCTCTGGAGATTTTTCTCAGCCTTCTTGCAAAATCCATTAGACAGAGGATCCCCAGTGTGTGTACAGTGACTCTGGTGACTTGGTAGGAGGGTGAGAGATGAGATGGGATGCAGAGATAGAGCCCTCCTTCTTTCATCCTTCTTCCTTTACATTTCCTGATCCTACAGGGTTAGGATACTTGAGTAAACGTAAGATAGGAGAACATTAAAAACCACTGGAGATGAATTAAAATTATCTGGATTTAAACCTCAATCATTTCAAACATGTCACTTTTGAGACTATAAAACATTTGGGAGCAAGTTTTCTGAAAGAGTTCTTAATTCTACACAGGCAAAAAGGAGCTCCTCAAACGTGTCAGTATTTAAACTGGAGCTTGAAAAAGGACTTGCATGGAAGCTTTGTTTCCATACTCTGTGCCCTGTGGACATGTGTAGTTTTACATGCTTGGCTGACTGTGAAATCCACCTGACTGGGCTACATCTCAGACATCCTCAAACCTGACAGTAGCATTTTTGCTTTTTCCTTTTTAAGGACTATGGATGCTGTTGCTTGTGTTACATGCACAATTCAACAGTGTTTAGGTCTATAGAAAACAAACTGCAGTTTTCTGTTGTCCTTAGTTGGGATAAGATTAAAAGTTGCTGGGACTAAGTGAGAAACAAGTTCGCTTCTGTAGCTGAGTTTAGGAAAGCCTCAAGTAACCAGTATGTTCTCAAAAGGCAGAATTAACAAATTCCAAAGGAGGTGAAATAAATTGTTTGTCTGAGCGGCCACGGCCATGTTAAGGACCCTCATTGCTACCTTTGTAGGAATAGGGTAATTTGACTCTGAGTCAAAGATGCCATTAGCAATGGGAATTTAAAACACGCGAACAGTATCATGATGCTGGAGCATTGTAATCAGTTACATTTTCTAGTGAGAAATCAGTCTAATGGTGGGTTACTGGGATATTTTCACACTTGTGTGAGCAGTCATTTTTTTTTTTTAATCAAAATATGCTAAGTGACAGAAAGGAACTTACATATTGAAAAAAAAGTTGGGTTTGAATGTGGTGTTAATTTATTTGGTCAATATTAGTTGCGCTTCTGACACAAAACTGCCACAGAGCTAGAGACTTTTTTTTAAGTGGTGACAAATTGAACAAGGATGTGCATTCAGTGATTGCCATTCTGGTTGGGGAGGCAGAGCACAGTAAAAAAGAATCTTCCTGCTAATATGATAGCACAGTGAAGGCACAAAAGGAGGACACCCAGTTCTTTGGGGGGAGACAAGAAGCAGAAAGCCTCTTTAGAAAAGGTGATCCTTAAGTAACTATTAGGATATCCTGTTCATCTGGGAAACATTAGTGTTTCAAGTATTTTAAATATTCCCCTTGGGATGAACAAAGATACAGTTGGTGGCTCAGTCTAGCACAATACTGTCCAATGTGAGGATTTAGGTTTATCTGTGTTAAATAAAATAAAATTAAAAATTGAGTTCTTCACTTGCACTGGGCCACATTTTAAGTGTTCAACAGCCACATGTGGTTAATGGCTACCTCACTGGACAGTGCAGGCAAGTGCACCTCCATCACGATATTTCTATTGGACAAAACTGGGAAACTGAAAGCAGACAAGCACCACCAGAGGATAAGGTTTAAGTTCAAGGGCAAAAAATATAATGGTTCCTCCAACCATATTCAAGGCGCTGCATTTAGAGCTCAGGTTGTATCTTCATTGACTAGAGTCTTGCATCATCCACATCTTAAATCCATCTTCACCCTCCTGCTCGAATGGCCTTTCCGAAGTACACGTTTAATTATGTAAATGCAGAGCCTTGAATATGGTTGGAGGAAAGAGAATGGACTTGTGTGTTTACGAGGAGTGGCAGGTGGTAATGGAGAGACCCAAAATGACATAGAAGGATGAGGCTTGGGTGCTCGGGTAGATAGCACTGCACTCACTGAGTTATTATACATAAGAGGAAGAACAGATTGGGGAAGGATGATGATGCCAGTTTGGATCAAGTGGCATTTTTTGAGGTGTGAGACTCACTTTGAGGCACTAGACATGTGAGTCATCAGCAAAGAGGTTATAGCTGAAGCTTCAGGAGGGCAGGCAGAGTAACAGGGTGGCAGATAATGGTGACTGAGTATAACAAAATGGAAGGCACAGGTTCAAAGGGAACTGAGAAGGAATTATTACAGGCAGAGGGAGGATAAGCAGGGCAGAAATGCAGAAACCAAGACCTCTAAATGTTAGTGAGACTCAAAAGATACCATTAAGTTTGGAGAATAGTATGCATATTGGAATGTTACTCAGATAAGCTTTCAGAAGACAACCAGAAATCACCACCAAAGAGTCTGGAACCATTTTTTTTTCAAATAGGAGTAAACAGAGACACAGCTATGACTTTTTTTGGTAGCAAGTAATAGGACTACATAAAAGCACGCAGATTATTATGGCCCTTACCCTGCAGTTGCTCTATGAAAGTTGAAAGGGTAGGCGAGATATTGTCTGTTCATCTGAGGTGATGTCTGTGCAAAATACGGGGTGAACATCCTATCATGAGTTTTGGAAGATGGCCGGGTAGTCTCTTACAATGTTAAAGCATTCTGATTTTATTGTACTGGAAAACAAGTAAGGAACCCTAAGACAATGAACCCTAGCATTTTATG